>PVJI01019802.1:0-30314 GCA_004026765.1 Micronycteris hirsuta
GACATAAGTTTTTGACTCCTTTGGGTAAATATCAAAGAGCATGATTGCTGGATCAGGTGATAAGAAGATCCTTAATTTGTAAGAAAGCTCCAAACTATCTTGGGTGGCTGTGCCATTTTACACTCCCATCAGTAAGGTACGAGAGTCCCTGCTGTTGCACATCTTCTCGAGCACTGGATGTGCAGTGTTTCTGATTTGGCCATTTGAACAGGTATTTAATAGTATCTCATTTTAATTTGCATTTCCCTGATTGCCTATGACGTGGAACATCTTTTCATGTGTTCATTTACCTCCTGTACATTTTCTTGTTGAGGTTTCTAGAAAGGTCTTTGGCCCGTATTTTAATTAGGTTGTGTTCTTACTGTTGAGTTTTCAATGTTGTTTGTACATTTTGAATAAGAGTCCTTTATCAGATGTGTTTTAAAATAAGTTCTCCCAGTCTATGACTTGTCTTCTAATTCTCTTGCTATTGTCTTTCTCGGAGCAGAAGTTTTAATAAAGCTCAGTTATCAGTTATTTCTTTCATGGATGATGCCTTTGTTGTCTTACATGAAAAGCCATCACCACTCTCAAAGCAATCTAGATCTTCTCCTATATTATCTTCTAGGAATTTTATAGTTACACATTTTTTATTTAGGTATATGGTCCATTTTGAGTTAAGCTTTGTTTAGGGTGTAAAGACTCATCTTGGTCTAGACCCATGATTTTGGATGTGGATGTCTAGTTGTACCAGCACCATTTGTTGAAGAAAGTATCTTTGCTCCATTGCATTGCCTTTGCTCCTTTGTCAAGAGAAGCTGACTACATGTTAAAGGGTTTAATTTTAGGCTCTCTATTCTATCCCATTGATCTATCTGTCTATTCTTTTGTCAATACCACACTGTTTTAATTACTGTAATTTTATAGCAAGTCTAAAATTCAAATATTATCAGTCCTCCAACTTTATTCTTCTCCTTTAATATTATGTTGGCCATCCTGAGTTTCCTACCTCTCCACATAAACTTTAGAAAAAGTTTGTCAATATCCATAATATAATTTACCGGAAATTTAATTGAGATTGCATTGAACCTATAGATCAAGTCGGGAAGAACTGACATCTTGACAACATTGAATCTACCTATCCATGAACAAGAAATATCTCTCAATTTACTTAGATCATCTTTCATTTCATTCAGCAGAGTTTTGTAGTTTTTCTTATAGAGATTATATATGTATGCCGTTAGATTCATCTCTGTTTTATTTGGGGGGTTGTAATGTAAATGGTATTGTATTTTTAATTTCAAATTTTCCTTGTTCATTATTGGTAGACAAGAAAGTAATTTATTTTTGTATATTAACCTGGTATCCTGCAACTTTCCTAGATTTGCCTATTAGTTCCAATATTTTTTTAAATTCTTCTGTATTTTCTCCATAGGCAATCACGTCATATGTGAATAAAGATAGGTTCAGCTCTTCCTTCATAATATGTATATCTTACATTGCCTTTTCTTATTACATCTGCAGGGACTTCCAGTAGTGTTGAAAAGAAGTAATGAGAGGAGGCATCTCTGCCTTGTACCTAACCTTATTATTGTTAAAGCTTTGGGTTTCCCACAATTAAGTATGATGCTAGCAGTAGAATTTTCATAGGCAGTATTTATGAAGTTAAGAAAGTTCCCCTCTATGTCTACTTAACAGAATTTTTATCAAGTGCTTATTGGATTTTGTCAATTTGCTTTTTCTACATCTATTAATATGATCATGTAATTTTTCATTTTTAGTCTGTTGGTGTAATAGATTACATTCATTGATTTTCAAATGGTGAGCAAGACTTGGATGCCTAGAACAAATCTGACATGGTCATAATGTATAACTATTTTTACACTTTTTTGGATTTGATTTGCTAATAATTTGTTGAGAATATTCACATTGATGCTCATCAGAGATATTGGCCTGCAGTTTTCTTTTCTTGTAATATCTTTGTGTGTGTGGGGGGGTTGTTATTATGGTCATGCTGGTCTCATAGAATCCTCTGAAATTGGCATCTTAGTTATTTCTTTAAACAAGTTTATTGACATATATTTATATGCTGTAACATTCAGCCATTAAGGTGTACAATTCAATCATTTCTATGACATGCATAGACTCGCCAACCATCACCATAATCCTTCTCCTTTATCCCACCACTCTATTGTGCAGTCTTCTAAGTAGTATTTAATTCCTCTCAAATGCAAGTGCTTTGTAGAGAACAGGTGTCTTAGTTTACCAGGGCTTCTATAACAAAATACTACAGACTGGGTGGCACAAGCAACAGAAATTTATTTCCTCACAGTTCGGGAGACTAGAAGTCCATCATCAAGGTGTCGTCAGAGTTGGTTTCTCCTGGCACTTCTCTCCTCGTCTGGCCGATGGGCAGCTTTTTGCTGTGTCCTCACACGGCCTATCTTCTAGTCACACGCATCCTTGGTGACTCCTTGGGTATCCATATTTCCTCTTGTTACAAAGACATCAGTCAGATTGGATTAGGGCCCACCTAACAGCCTCATTTTTAACTTAGTCACCTCTTTAGGGGCCCTGTCGCCAAATATAGTCACATCTGAAGTAATGAGGCTTCAACATACAAATTTCAGGGAGACACAATTCAGCCCGTAACAACACATATTATTTCTTTTGAGCGAAAAGCCATCTATTTACCATGCAGCATCTACAGTGCAGTGTTATCTCTCTTTTCACTAATCAAATTGTGTTTTCCTTCTCCAGCCTCTCACATCTGGGAATGAAACCTACCCCCAATTGCAGTGCTTTTCATTCTTGGAGTCAATATTACATTATTTCTTCCATTCTATTTAGAAACTCATCTTCCCTTCAGTTTCCATACTTGTAAGACAGCAAAGGATCCTCAGATGCGATAACAAACCCACTGACTGGTTTTTCTGGGTCTCTGCCACATCTGTTCTCAGAGCTTCCATATGCATACTTCTCCCCTTGAGAATTATCATGTAACTTCTTCTTTATTCTACACACAAGGCAAAACTGCTTGGGTAGTACTCTCAGAATATCATTGATTATTATGAATTAATACCTCTCAGGAACAGAAAAAAGTCCTCTTAACTTTTAAAACTTTCCTCATTATCTCCCTATTTTTATAATCTCTTCCAAGATTGCATCTTTAATAACCAGTGTCTGAAACACCTAAACAAAGAAGATATTTTAGTAATCACTGGTTGCTGCCTCTTTGCTCAGCTGTCCCATACTTCATTAAATCTTACTTTTAAGTAATAACTTTACGTATGGATTTTAAAAGAAGAAAATAAAGAGGTTTAAAAAAATTTATATACTTTCCAACTTGGAAGTATAGCTTTTACATGAGTTTCTACAGACTTGATCCTCATTCCTATAAAATATATTCTCTATTGAATATATTCTCTATAATCAATTTAAGGCCAAAGTTCCTTACCCTCAGAGTAATAAATCATTTTTCTTTAAAAAATAAAGGTGGTATACGCATAAAACTTCCACTGATGTGCCAACATGTGTAAAGTGATTAAAGAAAGCTAATCACAGTGACACCCTTCATTAGTGTATCTAAACTGAATGCCACAATCAAGCATGGGACTGGCTGCGGCACGCGGCCCCAGCAGCAGAGACACCAGGCTTATACCCTCTGTGTCTGCCCCAATTCAAGGGATAAGAAAAATGACAAGTCTACACATCTATGACAATGCCAACTGTTTCAAATATTGACAGATACTCTCATATGCTTATATAAAGAACGTTTTTGTGGGTTTTTTTTTTTTTTTTGGTATAATGATAAGAAAAAGATTCTGAGATGCTCTAAATTACAGCTGGCCAGAGAGTGAGAGAAAGAGACCATTTAATAGTTTGGGGCCAGCTAACAAAAGACTGTTCATATTCCTGGTTGTAAGCTGGAGTTTTAATCAACCTCCAGGAGTCTAATAGTTGACCACTAGACACCACCACAGCCTGCATATGCTCGGAGCTTCAGGACTCTTCCTGTCCTTAAATCTGTCAAATATAGTAAACAGTTCTTCCTTACAGACTGTGCACCAACCATAGAACTTCGCCCCGCTTCACCTTTTCTGTCTCCCCTTATCTGTAGCCAATGTAAATTCTTTAGAAACAACTTAGACATCTTTCTTTCCCAAAATATAATGTGTAAAAGCACTCATCAATTTCTGGAAGGCAGACATGCTTGTATTTTCCACCAAGTCATACTTCTGATGGTTCAGACTTTATACTCCAGGACCTGGTCCTTTTCTGGCTAGCAAAATGGACCAGTAAACCCTTTCTTATAAAGACATTTTCAGCTACAGAAGTTTCTTGTTTAATAATAATGATGTAAGCATAGGCTCCTCCACTGGTAAAGAGGCCCCAAACTTTGACCTCATGAATCTGGGGAATGAGCTGCTCCCACTGTAAGCCACATTTTCATGTCCAAGTCCACGACCCCAGAATTATAGTTACACTCAGTTATTTGGATCTCTTACTATCAAAAATGCTTACCACATAAGATCTACAAAAGGATGTTCACATGACCATATGCACATTAGCTTTCAGACTGGCTCCTCTTCAGAAATTACATTTTAGGTATCTTTTACTTATTCTTGTTACAGAGTTGCCTACACTCTTGAGTTTCAGAAATTTGCACTGCATTGCCAAATTTTCCCTAGAATGATCAATCTTAGGAATTCAAGGACTTCGGATATGTCCCAACCTGAAGCAAGCAAGCTTTTTCCCTACCTCTTCCCAGTAATGCTCTACTAAGCAGAAGATCTTCCTTCAATCTGCCAAATAATGGCAATATGTTTAGTAAGCTAGTGTTCTCTTATTTTATAAATTACATTATAAGTGTATTCTTTTAAAAAGCAAGAGAAAATATTCCATGCCCCATAAGTCACTGGTCATTGGACTTTGCTTAACTTCACCTCGTTCAGTCCATCAGAGTTTCTTATTTTTTAAAATCAAGTGAGGCTGCAGCTGTAACTCTTCCAGAACATCCCAAAAGAAGCTGCTACTCAAAGGTCTTTTACTGTAATAATATATCAGAAGAGGGATATTTAATAACAAAGAACTCAATTCTTAAACCTTCTTAACCCATAGGAATTGCCAACATTTCAGGGAGGGTTCCCTGGGATAACACAGTGCTTGGCTGGGGGGAGGGTGATAAATGTAATCACTACACTACCCACAGTGGCTTGTTAAGAAGGCTGTGCAGGTTCCTGATAATGCTGAAAACATTATCTTTTCACTTTACAGAGGGGTCTTTGCTTTTCTCTACACCTCGCATCTGAGGAGGTAAAACAGCCAGTGACTCTGTAATTCATGCACTAAAAAGGTCTGCCTGCCTATGAGAAGGGAACACGAAGCTCTTACAAGTGTTATCCATTCTGAAATGAGGACCAAATAAATAAGAACAAACATGCTCCACAGATACAGCAAAAATATTAAATGTTCTGAAGCAAGCAAACTGGAATCATAAGTACTGTTATGGCACAATGGGTTAAGAGAAAAATTTTATGTTAACATTTATAGAACAGAGTGACTTCATGAACTGATTTTAGAAATTAATAAAAAGTTCTTTGCAACTGGATTATCTTTGGCCCTGTACTTAATTGATTATAGCTAATATACAAATAAAACCAAAGTCCTGAGATCCTCTTTTAAAGCAGTCTAGTCTCTCATCATAGACTAAATCTGTAGTTCTTATTATTTACCAATACAAAATATAAGGCCCATAGTATGAATATAAATTAGACAATTTACTTCTTAACTGTCCTTTATGAGCCTGGCACTTTGCTTGGCACTAAGAACAAGGAGAAAAAGACAGTCCCTGGGCACAAGAAGCCCATGAGTCTCAGAGACAAGACGTTGCACTTTACCAGACATTTACCGTGCAAGGGGACAGCACGGTGACGTGAGTCAGCACAAAATGATCATATGAACAAAAACAAGAAGGAAGAATGTAAATCTCAGAATTCTCTCATTCGCACTCACAGTCACGCATTAACATCGCAGCAACAACCGAAAGACCTCTGGGTGTTCACCCACAACACCTAGAGAGTTACCCCCTTTCCTACCCTTTCTGTGTTTGTTTCTAAGTGTCTCAGAACTCTTTCAGGTCCTCTGAGGAGCCTTTTCTTGTCCTGGAGTCGAGGACAGGAGCTGTCTTACACACTTCCAAGCCATCCAACAGTTCACCTCTCAGGGTCTGTCCACACGGTATTGGTATGGTCCACGTGTCTATCTCCCAAGCTAAAACTTTTCCAAGGAAAAATGAGCATTTAATAGCAAGTATTACTACTGCTATTTATAGTACCACTGCCTAGCGCAGTGAATGACACCAGTAATTTGTTCAGTAAATATTCCCTAAGTAAATAAAAATAAATTCACTAAATAAATTAACTAATATAATATAAACAAAGCACTTTATAAAAATTCAACAGGTATTAGTTTCTTTTAAAGCCAAGTATAATATGCTGCAGCATGGAAGAAGTTACTGCATAAGACACAGTGAAAAAAATCACACCAAGTAAAGGTACACCACAAATATGGTGATACAAAGACAGCGATCGCCATCGGCATTAGACTGTGAGGCTAGACAAAGCTTCGTTCCAACCTATTACATCAAAAATGAACTGGCAGTAGTTGGTAAACAATGTATCTAACTCAACAGAAATCTTTTTTTCATGCAAGAAGTAAAGTTATAGTGTCTATGTCAAAAATAGTTAAAAGCATTTAAATGAGCTATGCACCCCGATGTTCACAGCAGCACAATTTACAATAGCCAAACACTGGAAACAGCCTAAGTGCCCATCAGTAAATGAGTGGATCAAAAAATGACAGTGCATTTACACAGTGGAATATTACACAGCAGAAAGAAAGAAGGAACGCCTACTCTTCGGGACAGCATGGATGGAATTGGAGGGTATTATGCTAAATGAAATAAGCCAGGTAGTGGAAAACAAATACTATATGATCTCATCTGTAAGTGGAACCTAATCAACAAAACAAACAAGTGAGCAAAATAGAACCAGAGACATGGAAATAAAGAACAAATTGACAGTAATCAAAGAGGAGGGGAGAGGATGATAATGGGGGGAAGAAAGGGAAAGGTTGCCAAGGAACACGTATAAAGGACCCATGAACAAAGACACCGGGGGTGGGGGGGAGACTGAATGTGGGAGGTGGGCATGGGTAGGGAGGGGGAGAACAATTGGGGGTGGAGAATGGGGAGAACTGTAACTGAACAACAATAGAAAAAAGAAAATCTTGGTAAAGTAGGAAAAAAAAAGTAGGGATAACAGATGAAAAGCATTTCGCTCTGTGGCTGGCCTGTAGTGCATCCTGAACTCATACTAACAGCCTTTTCTTCATTTTAAATTCATGGTAAAAATAGATCAGCGGCGTTTGCTGTGTGTGGAGGGCGTCCCAGAAAGTGACCAGGGGAAATACTACTACACCGAATCCAGCTATGCGAGGCTGCTTGCTTTACTGCCACACTTCACTCTCACCATTTGGGAGAACAAAAGTTCCTCTTCAGTAATGGCCCCGATAATATTTGGGCTGTCATCACATATTTGGTGGTAGTCAATAAAGGAATCAAACTTAAGAGACTATTTTTAAAAATCTTAAGAAACTATAGGATACTTTGGGAGTTTATTTACCATGGTCCAGAAGGTGTGTTAAGTATTGGCTATGTATCATGTCATTTAATTAAAAAAGAAAAAGGAACCCCGTGATGCTGGCATTCTTTGTATCCCTGATTTAGTGACAGCTGGACAACTGATACGGGATGGACAGTGTCTGGCCCCTGTCCGTGCAACTAGCAGGTGGCAGAGTGACATCTGAATTCAGAGTGCTCCTCTTTCAGTGCCTAAACACCGAACCATAATGCTGTCCTTGCTTTCTAAGTCGCGTTCCGCTAAAGACTGAAATCTGAATTCCTTAGAAAAAGTACTTGATCCAGATACCTTTCAGAGTTCCCAAATAAAAAATGCTGATTCCTGCACCGTCACTTACTTGGGTTTCTTGCTTCAATGTGTACACTGCTTTCCCTCAAGGAGACTGTTAGTCCTTTAAGGTCTAGGGCTTGTCACAAAAGTCTTATATTCCCAGAACCCAGTGAATATGTATAAAGGGGACATCAAATCAGTGTGTTAATTATTTTTAGAGTTCTGTAAGCAATTGACAGACTTCTACCTTGTTCTTATGTAACTATAAAAGCCAAAGATAATCCTTTATAATTCATGCTTGATCTTAATTTGATCTCAATTCTCCCAAGATAGTCCTTCCTTCAGTTCACTTTATAACATTACTTCCCCCTCGCCACCACTCCCCAGGGATTTTTATCTGCATCTTGTGTAACAAAGCAGCAGGATGAAGGGAAGGAACATACACAGACTTTGGACTCAGACCCTCAAATTCTGGCTTAGCCACATACTAGAGATATAACCCTGAGATATTAATTGACTTCCCTTAGCTTTGATCTCCTCATCTCGAAATTGGATATAAGAACTTACGATGGCAGAACTTGCCTCTCTTATTATGCAGTCAGTAGATATTCCTCTCCCTTCCTTCTTCTAGCACAAAAAATAAATTGGATTCACATACTGTCACATAAAACCCATCTGTTTCTATACTTCACATCACAGTCCCAAAATTAATCTTCTTTTTTCTCTCTGGGAATATTCCTGAAATGATGCTTTTTTTGAAAAATAAACAATAGGCTGCTTCTAGATTTAAGATTTTCCTCTTCAGTAATAACTAGTTTAAAATTCAAGTAAGAAAAGATTATTTCTAAGGTTATAGGAAAGAAAAATGCTATTTTATCATCCCCAGGCCTGGACAATCTAAGATGCACAATGATGCATCCCAGAGACACAAGTTAACTCAACAAGCTCTGAAGGAAGTGGCAGTAGGATATTCAAGACGCTGGGTGGTGAAGTGCGTATTCGCACAAGAAGAAAGAGGGTGCATGCGTGCATATGCATGTACCAAAAAAACATATTGCAGCAAAAATAAAAAATGTAAGTAGACCATCTAAACAAAGAATTAGTGCTGGTATATAATTTCAAATAAAGATGGCATGTAACATGCAGCAAAAAGTATCTGCAAAAAGACATATTTCATGCAGCAAATATTAATTATATTGAGAAAAATATAAAGAAGGGAAGAAAAATTGTACAACAGAATAGAGCAGCTAATGTAAGTACAGGATCTGGAGTCAGAGTGCCTGGGTTTGAGACCGATAGCCGTATCTTGATAGCTATGTGACCAGGCAATACACTTTTCTTCTCTATGCCTTAATGTCCTCGTCTGTGAAAAGGGTTCTAGCTCTCACCATACGGGCTTATGTGAGGAGTAATTGAGATGGTACAAGCAGACAGTACAGTGCCTGACATGCAATAAGAATTCACTAAAGGTTAGACAAATGGGGTTGAATATCTTCCTCTAAAAAAGGCATTACATTATTTACTTAATAATCCATTGACACTCAAGAAAATATGTGATTGACATAAAAAACCCTTTTAACTGTGATACTTGATTACTGAATCAGGTTATTAAAAAGTCAAACATGTACAATTTTTGTAGGAGACTGTCTAAAATTGTAATGAGATAAAGATGGAAAATCCATATTTAAACCTTGACCTGAGTCAATTCCTCTCTGCAGTTCATGTGTCCCTCTGCCACCTGACTGTCCCATGGAGAGGGCTGTCATGAGTTGGCGCAAGCTGCTCTGTGGCTGTTACTCACTCACACACACTCACACACACACACACACACACACACACACACACACACACACACACACAACGCTCCTTAGCAATGACTGAGAAGTAACTTGTGCATGACAAGCACCCTCAGGGAGCATACCTCAGATCTGAAATAAACAAATTAATAACTTCAGCATGTTACAAGCTCTTTAAATGACATGTTTAGATTCCATAAACACAGCAGGGCTCTGGATCCACCTGATAGCATCCAGGCTTCCACCCAAGTGAGTCTCACTGGGGATTATGTGTGTGAGTCAACGGCTTCAAGAAGAAACTCTGGATTTTGAAACATTATTTCACAGTTTATAGCTTGCTCAATGGGATAAACATTAAACTTCACATTTTAAGGTCATATCTCAAGGATTAGCTTCACTCCCTTCCAAGACGTCAATTCATTACCATAAAGTATGAATGAACAGAACATTAAAGAATATCCTGCTTAGTGTTTTAAACAGAATGTGCAGCACAGTCAAATTCCAAATCTAAATTTGCTTGTACAAATTTAATGCTGAGCAAATGATAAATGTCCTTAATGCCTGCTTATTGTAAAATAAAATCTGGTTAGTAATAAAAAATATATAAGTATGGAGTCATATTTCTGGAGTCCATGCGTATGTCAAACAACGAAAGCACACTTTGCTTCTGCACTGTGCTCTGCCTGGTGCGAGGGCAGAATGCATCATGCATGGCTCTTGAAAAGATAAGACCTTCAGCCTTTATATTGTGAAAATAAAGCACAGAATGATAACTAAGCACCATAGTTTCCCTTCAAAAAGAGTATTCATTCAAAGAGAAATGACATAAATATTCATTTCAATATTTTTGTGGACACTATTTTAAAGCCTGGAGAGAAAAGAGGAAAGGACGATCGGAGTTTCCTCTGAGGCCATGCCTGCTCTGTGACGTGCTGGGCACAGGGGCGGGATGTGAGCACCGCCACTGCCTGACCCACTCGGTCCTACTGGGTGTCGCTGCCTTTTTCTTGTTCTCAAAACCCAATGAAGAGTACTCTTTTGCCTTATTAAAAAATGCCTGGAATAATGACAGTCAGTTCTCTTGAACCATGAGAACAGCCTAAGGGAGATTCTTTTGTTACAACTAGAAGTCCTCCACCCAGACTCTGACTGATAGGAAGCTTTCACAGGCAGCAATCCCCACATTGCTCACAGGAAGCCCACTTTGTCACGGCCCCACTCACCTGCTCTGAAGTCACAAACAGGCCTCTCTTGAGGAGTTTGGGATACTGGAATTCTGGGTCTGTTCGGTTTCTTTTTCTCTGTCTTTTTTACTAGCGGAGGCTGTCTGATCACTGGAGTAGTCACTTTCATAGTAACATGACCACACTTCCCGGACTGGACTAATGGGAGAAGCGAGCGGAGGATGGATGGCACACAGTGAGGCTGTGCGAGGAGTTATCAAAGGAAACTTAGGCACAAGTGCGGGCTCCGGAAAAGGAAGCAGAGGTCAAACGGATATGCTTGGGCTCCAGGGACACAACAGCGCCCCGGTGTCACTGGGATTCTGTCTGTGTTCTCTGTTGCTCTCTCCCGCTTGCTTTCCTATTTTCTGCTTTATTTAGGCAGTTGCATTACTTTTTAACCTTGATTTATAGAGAAGAAAAGGGGAATAAAAGACCTGAAGTTATTTCACCAAAGTTATTTTATAGGACATCTTGCAAGAATACTTCAAGAATATATTAAATTTTAATTTAAAAAAACAAATAACATAAGCACTGATTTTTGGACTTTATAGTGAAAAAAGAAGAAAGGTTTTGGCTTATATGCTCTCTCAATCTCTGCTCATTGTTTGTCAGTGGAAGGATTCATTTCTTAGAATCCCCTCAGTTTATCTTATCCATCTTAAATAGAGAGAAAAAATAATAAAAAAATTTAAGTATTCATGGATAAAGGGGTAAAAATAATGGAACAGACAAGGTAAAGTAATAACAGTTTCACAAATGATGCTAAAGAGAAAAATATGAACTGAAGAAAGATTATTTTAAAAGTCCTAGACCACATTTTATTTAGATTATGGTTACAAAACTACACAAAACTTTAAGTTTTAAGGATTACTCATGCCCCAAATATACCAAAAGATGGAAGTAACTGAAGGCAGGATTCAAGGGAGAGTAGAATGATTTAAATCATACAAGAAGTATCATGGAAATTGGATTTAAAAAGTGAAGAAACATTGAAAGGTCTTATGTAGGAGTATAAAATATGAAAACATTCAAGATCCTTAGTAAAGAATATATCAGAAGGAAAATATTGAATTCTGCAAAAGCAGGCGGAAGGCCATTACAGTAATGGGTGTCAAGAATGGCGGTAGCCAGCGAGAACAGGGTGGCAGTGGAGCTGGGAAATGAGAATGGACTGGAGCTGTGTTTCTACGTAAACTGCAGTCAAAGCAAGAGTCAAATTTGATACCCAAATTTCAGTGACTGCAACAAGAAGGATGATGTGACAGTCACTGAAAGAGGAGCAAAAGAGTAAAAGCAGATTCTAATGAAAAGAATAGTTTGGGTTTTGGGGGGTTTTTTGGGGTTTTTTGGGCCAAGTTTGAGTTGCCTCAGGAACATTCAGGTGAAAATGTCAACTAAGTAAAGTGATCACATTATTGGATACATAAATCTGCAGATCAAAAAAAGACACTGACTGAAGATATGGGTTTGAGAGTCATTAGCAAATACATGGCTCTGAAGATCTAGGCAGGTGATGAATTGGCAGAGATTGGTAATAGAGCAAGATAAAGATGCTGGGGCAAGACAAGAAAGTATCCATCTTCTGCCTCACACACAGACTTTAAGGACACTAGGTTTGGCTCTGTTCCCTGACACTGCCCAGGACAGCAAAATATGCATGCCCCATTTTATCCATCCAACTTCATTGCTAACCTATTGGTTTTCTTTAATGTGTGAACACTACCTATATCATCTAAAACAATTTTGCTCATATGATTGTTTTAGAAGACATACAATAAGATATTCCCAGATCCGTCTTCCACAGTTTACAAAAACAAGAGTTTACAAAAACAAGAGTTTACATAAGTCATTTGCAGAAAAGATGGAAATGGGGCCCTGACCAGTGTGGCACTGTTGGTTGGGTGTCATTCCACAAAGTGAAAGGTCGCTGGTTTAATTCCTGGTCCAGGCAAATGCCTCGGTTGTGGGTTTGGTCCCTGGTCAAAAAGCCTACAAGAGGCAACTGATCATATCGATGCTGCTCTCTCACATCGATGTTTCTCTTCCTTTCTCCCTTCCTTCCCCTCTCTCTAAAAATAAATAAATACAATATTTAAAAAACAATGGAAAGGGTTTGGGGAGTGATAGTTTCTGCATAATATTTCATTTTTGTGAAGACTGGAGAGCTCTGCCCCACTGGTGTGTGTTGGAGGGTGAATCCCATCATAACTGGAGAGCACATAATGGGCTTATTCTTTTTCTCACATGTGTGAAACAGGGTCGCCACAATTTCTCTGTCTAGTTAGACAACGTATTTTTTGGCAGCAGAATTTTGTACATTAATTTAATGCATTCCCCCATAGATTTCCGAGGATGTCAGCAGAAACAACTCTGCACACACTAAAAATAAAAAGCTCACAGTAATGCCATTGATCCAAACATATCTGATAGCCTAGGTACAGAATCAGTGTGTGTAAAGAAGCTTTGAACAATTTCAAACCATCTATGACACAAATATAAAATGATAATCATATGAAAAATATTTCCCAAGTTCCACTAAACTATGTGTTTTTTTGAGTGTCTTGTACTATATGCTTTGTATTTTGATCAACAAGAAGTTACACTTTCATGGTCAATTTTGGGGAGAATTTTTGAAGACTACATTAAATCTTACAATACAGCACTTCTTTGAATAGTTCAGTAGACTGAGATTGAACTAAAGCAAGTTGGAATAATGGGATACATGATCAAATGTCAGTAATAAAGTCATCTGCATGCTTAGCATGAAACTATAAAATCAAAAGCTATTTCAAGACATTGAAATTAGGTTCCAACAGCTAACCAAAACTACCAAAGGTGTTCATAAATTTGAGGGGTTTTGTATTTGATGAAAATGAAGAGGAGTATTGGCCATTTCAAAAATTAATTTTTCCTCATTAAAATTTTACCTTAAAATATAAATTCCAATTTTGACTTAAGATTCTATTAGAATTGCAACAAGTCAGAGTGTAGAAAGGGAAATATTCTTTTAAGCATTTTGTTAAATTCTACTGCTGAAATCATAAAAGAAACAAAATATGTTATTAGATTTTTCTGGCATGGAGAGCTACTCTTCTAAAAAGTTAATTTTGTAGTTTTTTATGATACCACAGATTAATAAATTTTAATTAGGTTAAATATAAATATCACACTCTAAAAAAAGAAAATTAATATGAGGTACACTAAACCCAAGATGGATTATCATTTCTAATTTCTTATTACATTGCCCAGCATATGAATGAAACAAAGTTACTACTGTCACAAGAGATAATGAAGAATTTTGTGACGCTTCAATATTTTTGTTGGCTAGTTCTGGAACTATTTAATAAATATCCAACTAACTAAAACACAGAACATTTCGTTGTCAGTTATTACATGCAATTAAAAAATAAGCTAACAGAGGCATCAATTTCTATCTCAAAGAGATGTGTTTTCAGATGGGAACATAGAAAATAAGCAAAGTATACTATAGGGGTATGCACTGACATGTTTTAATACAAAGTAGTATGTAACTATGAGTCAAAGATTATGTAAAAATACAATAACGACATGGTTTACATGAACTTACTCATTTCAAAATATAATATTATATGTATAACATTCATTTCCAACTTATGACATTTCACAAATTTTAATTTCAAACTCCAAACATTTATACAAGGAGGTAGACTACACATATACTTTAGAATTGTTTAAATAAATAAGAATGAAATCAGTTTATAAAAAGCATTGTAATTATTGAAGATAGCGCTCATGCCTACGCTATCTTCTTCTCTTCAGTCTTAATTCATTCGGAACTCTCCATGTGACTTTGAACAGTTTCATTATCTGCACCTAAAATTCTTTCTCTGCATAGTACTCATTCTACAGAGACATTAAGTAGATTAAACTAGATAATAATATAGATCACAGAAAAAATGCTTAATTCATAGTAAATAGTCAACAAAGTTTGATTACCATCAATAAAATTGTTATCACCTTTCATTTATTTTATCCCTATTTTTATTAATATCCTACTTGGTCTCTCTTTCAGGAAGGGGGTTACAAAACTCTTAGGAAAATAATTACAACTATCTGTTTTATCACACATACAGAGTCTGGTACAGACTAGGTGTTTCCCCACCAAAAAGAGTGTTACTAAGTGAAAAATATTAATATTACTTAGTGACTATCCCTGTGTAAGCGATAGATGTGTGATACCATGCCAAGCATGTACATGTATTCTCCAGTACTCCTGATGAACCCCAGGGCATGTCATTACACGCATGTTGCAGCTGAAAAACACTGAGGGAGGTGTTTACAGAACTCACCGCCCTCATTGAATGAAACTGGTGTTGTGACTGACACTGAGGTCTCTCTGATTCAAAATTCTGTTATTTCCCCATTATGTTATAGCATGTATTCATAGCTCTTTCACATCTCAAGACACTCTACATCTTAATTATATTCTTATAAAGTCCTTTCCAGAACACAGAAACTCTACAGGAGGAGGGGCCAGACCTAACATTACCAGGTTACAAAAACATCTGTATAAATGAAGGGTTCTCTAGTGAGAGGACTTGACAGCAGCTAAACATTACCATGATCTCACCCCTCTGCTCCACTCAGTCCTACCTCCAAAACAGCACTCCCTCTCTCTTTCTCCTCGTGGCTGTTCCCCCCCCCCCCCAAATAATGGTGTGTTTTTCTATATCTTTGCCTTCCTTTTCAGGTCTTAGACTCTAAAGCTTAAAGAAAATTGTTAAATACAATCTGACTTCAGGCTTTTATGTAAACTGACAAAATCCCAAAGCTTCTGGATTCATTCTAGTATGAAGCCATATTAGGACAGCTGTTTGTTTTATTTTATTTTTTATTTTATTTTTTTAGAGAGAGGAGAAGGGAGGGAAAAAGAGAGGGAGAGAAACATCAGTGTGTGGTTGCCTCTTGTGTGTCCCCAACTGGGACCTGGCTTGTAACCCAGGCATGTGCCCTGACTGGGAATCGAACTGACAACCCTTTGGTTCACAGGCCAGCACTCAATCCACTGAGCTACACCAGCCAGGGCAGGACAGTTGTTTAAATGTATTATAGGACTTCCGGGGACCAGTGAAAGCAACTTTTCCATTATTACATTTATAAGTTGAAGACCAATGACTGCCATATAGATCCAATAAATTATCTCCTGGATGACTGAATGAATTAATTGAAATTAATATTCAGAATGATGATATGGAGGCCTCATAGGCTCTTCGTAAAAGGTCAAATAATGTTCAATGCATTGTACTTACTAAAAATGGATAATTATATAATAATTATATAAAGAGCCATAAAAAACATAACATGATATTCAGAAATGAGTTGAAATTAATTTCTGAATTAACCTTTTAATATAATTTTAATTAGAAAGTTTGGTTAAGAAAAGTAACTGATTATCTAGGCATTGGAATTGAGTGACCGGTTCATTGTAATTGCTTTTTTCTTCTACTTGACCTCTCTGCCAAGATTAGAACACCACTGGGCCTTCGATGAGGACAGGGATACTGAGGTCCCTTTCAGAGAACCTGTGATGTTGCTGCTGCAACTCTGATAGGTCCCCCGGAATTCTGTAAGGAGAGGCAAGGCATAAGAACCAGTATATCCTTGTTCTGGACCCACTGCACAGTAACTGCAAATACTGCAGCAAGAGTGTCTGGAGAAAAGGCTATACAATTATTCTATATTCATTCAGCAAGTTATTCATTTCTTAACCACCTACTGTGTGCTAGGCATTGTTCTAGATGATTGGGATTTATGACTGATCAAGGAAGACAAGACGACTTGGCATTTTTAAATTTACATTCTAGTGTAGAGAAACTATAATAACAAATAAGCAAATCACAAAGTATGTTAAAAGGTGATGCATTCTATGGAAAAAAAGAAAAACGAGAGAAGGGTAAAGGGACTGTGAGTACTTGGGTGGGAAGAAACAAAAGCATTTACAAAAGCAGAAAGATGAGTTAAGAGGGTATCACAATAATTCGGGTAAGAGAAGAGGGTGACTTAGGCGAGGGTAATACTTATGATGGTGAGAGGTATTGGATTCTCAATACGTTTTGAAGATGAGGGCACCAGGTTTGCCTGGCGGGTTGGAGAGGATGTGTAGGAGAAAGAAAGGAGTCATGGAGGAGTCCACAGTTTCTGACCTGACCAAGTAAAAGGATGGTATTGCCAATAACTGAGACAGGTAGATTACAGGTAAAGAACATGTGAGGTAAGAATAATACTTGTTGAATCTGAGATGACTAGACATCCACGTGGTGATGTTCAGTAGGCAGTTCCACATCTCAGCCTTGGAGAGAGGTTTTGGCAGGAACCATGCCATGGGAGAGATGACCAAGACGGAGTGAGTGTAGATAGAGAAGGGCACCACAGATAATCCCTGGGGAGCTCCAACATGAAGAAGTCGTATGGTAGGGGAGAAACCAAAGGATGAGAAAAGGAATTAATTTTATAATAGGAGATAGAAGTAAATTTTGAAAACAATGTATCAATGATAGCTCAAGTAAGACCATGGTTCAAGTGTTTCAAGAAGTACTTTGGTGATGCAGAAGGCAGAACTAGGACCAATGGCCACTTACAGGGATAAAGATTTTATTTCAATGAGGAAAAAATGTAACAGCAATGTCTACTCAATATTAGATCCAGCTGTTTTAGAACACAGTGAAGTTTCTATTTAATCACTAGAGGTATTCAGAGACAAGCTGATGAGTATCACAGATCTTGTAAAAATGATTCCTGAATTGGGTAGAAGATTAGACTGTACGACCTATGAGATACACTCCAACAAATGAGTCTATTATTTCTGCCTCACTTAACACCAGAGGAGAAATACATCTGCTTTTCCATCTGTGGGCCTTTGCAATCTAAGCAGTCTGTGTTTAGAATTATCTCAATGCCTCTTCATATAAACGAAAGTGAATCACAGCAATGGTTTAATGCAAAGAGGGGAGGCTTTGGGGACAATGTTAACAGTGTCGCTAATACATTGTGTGGCTTTAGGAAATTTCCTTGAATATTTTTAAATCTTAGTCTCTTTAGAATTCTCACCAGTGTTCTTGAGAGAATACAACAGCAGCTCACTGTGATCGATACAGTGGGTGCTCACACAAACCTAATTCTCTAAGCGTGAGGTCCCAGATTTAAAGGCTGTTTTATGATGTTTTAAAGTTGGTTGTTTCTCTAAACTGGAGTTCTGGACTACACTCTTCACTTAAGTACCATAATTTACTCATAAACCAGAAACAGAAGTGTATGATTTTTTTTAATAAAGACAAAATGTTCATCTGGTTTTTAAGTTCATAATAGATTTTGAGGAATAATATTTGGGGTTAAATTTTGTACTAGGTGTGTTAAGATGTCATTTGCTTACATAATAATAATAGAACCACACAGTGTAATGAGGCAAAGACAACGAGCTGTGAATTCTGCATGGCTGGATATGAATCTCAAATTGATCATCCCCTAATAACTTGATTTTGGCAAGTCATCTCCTCTGAGACTCAATTTTTTCTATAAAATGGAAAGTATGGAATTATTAGGATTTTGAAGACAACTGAATGTGTTAATGTAAAATAAATAAAATGTCTGGTACATAAAAACAGTTAATAATACTTAGGTTTTATTGTTTGTTTCTTATTCTAGGAAAAAACATCTAAATAGAACTCTTCTATTTTAGATGTCTTCAGTTAGCTCAAACTATTTTTAAAATATCCTTATTATTAGGAATATAACAGATTAATAACAATTTAAAGAGCATGAAAGAGCCTTCAATAAAAAAGAACACTTCCCTTTTACATCTATGTATCTAATCTATCAATCTACAATCTCACATACACACAAGCATATTTATGTGTGTATATATATTCCTTTTATACTCAAGGAAAAAAACTATAATATTTTATACTTTCACTTAACAATACAGGTATATGTGTGCAAGTATGTAATTCTAAAACAAATCAACTGCTTTCAAGTCTGTGTCCTTGTGATAATTACTGATTTTGAAAAATTGTTCCCCAAAGTGGTTGAACTTCAATAATCTGACCAATAGGTTATGAGGCATGTTTTTCTCCATACCCTTGCTACATTATTGGTTATAATCAAACTTTTTCATCTGTAACTATGACAGAGAAGAGATGCATTTCATATTCACCTTAACTTGTGTTTATCATAAGTGAAGTGCAGGGTTTATTTTTTTCTATTTCTTTTAACAGTACAAGGATGAAAACTGTCCGTTGATACCACTGGCTTCTTGTTTAATTTTTTAAAAATTTAGTCCATTAAATATAAAAAAGTGAACTTTCTGTCATGTGTTTCAAATATTTTTCAAATAGTCACACCAGTTTGGCACATTTAGTGCCTTTGGAATTTGGTGATCATCACTATTTTCACTAGTACTGAAGTTTCAGTTTTATGTTGTAAAATATTTTAATAACTGATAACTGTAAAATTTTTCATCTTTCTTAGAAATGTTTTCCCTAAATTATTATAACATATTAGTAAATTTCCCATAAATTATTCTAGCACTTTTTTTTTGCATTTAATCTTATGTCCAGTTTAGATTTATACTGGCATAAAAGATAAGTTAGAAATTCAATCTTCCTTTACTTTGCTCCTCAAATGCCTCACTAGTCATCTGTCAAACATTTATTGAATAATGACTAATTCATATGAATGTAAATGTATATGTATTATGTAATATACACACATGCCTATTTCACGAAGAATGTAAAATTGGTTTAATCAAACGCCTGGTTTGATCTTAAAATTCAGTAAATTTTAAATATTTTTTAGCATTAAATCAGTTTGAATCCTTGAAGTAAACAACATTTGAGTATACTTTATTTGTTTATAGTGTGCTATTGAAATAATCTGGTAATATTTTTAAGACAATTTTTATTGTAGTAAAATATATATAACTAAATTCACCACTTTAGTTGCTTTTATATATGTAATTCAGTGTCATTTAGCATATTCACAATGTCATCTACCCATTACCATACCTATCTCCAGAACATTTCTCATCCCAAACAGGAAGTCTCTACTCATTCCTCCCTTTCCGAAGTCCCTTGTAACCTCTATTTCACTTTCTGTGTTTATGAACTTGTCTGTTCTAAATACCTGATGTAAGTGGAATAATACAGTACTTGACCTTTTGTGTATGGCTTATTTTACTCAGCATAATGGTTTTACTGTTCGTCCACGTCACAGTAAGTATCTGAATGATTTTGCTCCTTACAGAGGAATGGTGTTCCATCACACCTGGATATCACATTTTGTTTATCAATTCATCTATTGAGGATATTTGGGCTGTTTCCACCTTTTGGCTATTATACATAATGGTGCAATGAACACTAGTGCACATTGGTTAAAATTTTAAAGTTTTTGCATTGATATTTATAATAAGAGCTTTTCAGTGTTTTATTTTGGTGATATTCTTGTGAAACACATATTTCCAAGAAAATTACTTATAAAATGATAGGAATAGAAATATTATACAAACTTCTTTTAAACATTACTTAAATTAAAAATATAACACATAAGAGTCACATTTATTCACAACTTTTCTACATGGATTTAAATTTCTTTCAAAAAGTTGGCGGTAGTCAGGTCATAATTTAGTAATCCAAGTGACAATAATCTCTTATCGGCATGTTTCCAGGGGGGTGCATTATCTTTTTTTCCTGTAACTTTTCTAGAGTTTGTTTTTCTGTTAATCTCAATACTAAGATATAAGTACTTGAATTTACACAGAATTCACTTGCTTCTACATGTCATTAAGTCCTTCAAAGTTATCAATAACATAGGAATCCAAACAATTGGTAAGGTAGTGTCTCTCAATTTTGAAAGTGATCTTTCTTCTCTAGTCTCTTCAAAATATATTTCAAAGCCACTTCTACTGAACATCAAAATAAATGAAAGAAGAGATATCTGTGCTCTGATGGGTGCACAGAAACTTACTGAAGGCTCACCGAATTAAACAACCTAACAAATGAAGAAAGAAGCAAATAAAAATGGCAAGATTATACACGGGGATGTGAGGTGGAAGATACTTTGGCTCTTAAGGGACCCTTGAGTAAGCATACATATTTGGTCACATTCCAACAGTAACCTGACCAAATGAAAGGAGAAAGAAAAAAAAAGAAAACAGATTAAGACATACGGAAGAGCCTCTAAAAGGTCTAGACATAGAAAAGGACAGATTAGTCCAGTAAGCATGAGAACACATTTTGTGAGGAGGTGTTGAGCCCACAGAAAAAGGAGGATGTGGACAGAAGTGTGTGTGAGTCAGAATTAGAAACCCATGGGGCACTATGAGATAGAGGCAAAAAAGAATTAAGTTTACACTGGAAAAATAAATACATGGGATGAACATTAATAAAAAGAAAGTCATCACAAAAGAAAAATTCTACACATAATGTCATTGCAAATTTCTAAATTTTGCTAGAAAACTATAATTTCAGGTTCATTCTACTGGAGAGAATGAAATCTATGAGTACTTTGGAATTTCTTGATAGGAAATACGAATCTGAGTGTCATTGTCTCAATTAAAATTTAAATTCATAGGTGACTAGGAAACTGATATGAATAAAACAAATCATAAATCTCACCAAATCCTTCCTCCCATTTCCTTTAGAAAATTAAAAAGTGATACTATGCAATGGTCTCTGTCTGGTAAAGAAAAAATGGGTAAACTGCAGGGTGGCTTTTGGATAACCACAGAGCTTAGAGAAACAGAGAGGTGTTTTCCACCTCTGGTTATAACTGGCTTTGAAAGGTGGTCATAGTTTCCACAGTTAATATTCCTGGTCTCTATTTAACGCTCCTGAAATGATCTGATAATTACTTGTAGAGTTAGAAAAACATAACAGTCACCAAGGATTTGGATTTGGGTTTTCCTCTTTCAGAGTAGAAAGAAGGAAACCAGCTCTGTGGGATGAAAGGCTTGGCCGTGGAGACCACATCCAGCCATGCACGGAGGCGGCCCGGGCCCTCTCTCTGGGGCTGAGCAGAGGGAGATGAAATATAGAGCAAGTGTGATGCTTCTGAACATATTTTAGAACTTTAATTTTCTGCATTAATCTACATAAGGAATGGATTTGCAAAGCAGCACAGGGGAACATGGCTGTGTTTGATCTCAAAAGGGGCCAAATTGGGGGCTGATTTATACTCCTGGCAATCTACTGCTTTAAAAAGTTGGCAGTAACTCAAGGAGAGAAATAAAAAGTGGGCCTTGGGGCAAATTTAATTTAGAAAAGTTCTGATGTATTTCAGAGGATTCTGAAGGCACTATCAAAGAGATATTTTTAAAAGGCAATGAGAAGCTGAATTGCCCAGGTGGACAAGGAAGTGCAGTAGCAAGCAACAAGTAGGTCTCCCCTAGCAAGTGCACCTTCCTGTCCTCTATTGTCCTCCTAGTTTGCCCACACTTGTGACAGGCACCCATTTTGCATGTCTAGCAGCACAAAGCATAATACAGCTCCAGCCATTCATGTCTATCTTTGTTTCTTAGGTTTTATAAGGCGCTTGTTTGTTGAGGACCAAGAATTTATAGCATTTTTCTCATTCTTCCAAGGATGAATGTTGTCTTCATTAATGTCAAATGTATACACCAAGCTATGGTTCTATTAGTTTACTTTTCTATTCTTTACTTTTGCATCTGTAATACCGTGGCACAGAATCATAGTCACCACTAAAATATAATGCAATCTTTGGAGACTTCAAACAGCAGCTAAACTCAATACACATACTTTCAACACTACAAGCGACTTGATGTGAGAAGCCATGACCAAATTTACACGTGCAATTTTACAGACAAAAACAATGAGTTATGACCACTGATTTCTGGATAAAGACTGCAAAATTATTTTGATTATAATAGGCATCCCAGTAAGTGACATTAACATTTTAAAAATAAATCTATACTGTCTATAAAATATACTATGTGTGGATTTAGGGAAAATGACCTCATGTTAAGGATGGGGAGTTTTCTGCGTGATTATAAAGGGACATATTGACACATGCTACCTCCTTAGAGACTTGACTATGAAATAATAATTGCTCTGATTCTAAAACACTTTCAAATGCAAGCAATAGATAGACAAGGCCTATTTCTCTACTAATCGTGTTAAAAACACAAATAATATCAAGCAAGAAAAACTGTTTATTAAAACAATTTAATAATGTAGCATATTTTCCCCAATTAAATGATTAACCATAAAGCACTGGAGCTATCTAAATCATTCTTAATGTAATGTAAGACCATTCTTATAGTGTCCATAATTTTAAACCTTAAACTTCTTTCAATTCTGTGTATTACTCAATTGACAGCAAATTAACTTGAAATTGGAGATGAACTGAAACAAAAATCTATTCAAAAAGGTCATGTAGTAAAGGCAGGAGAAGGTCATTCCCTCAGAAGCCCCATAGTTATCTCCCGCCCTTTGCTGGAAAGGGCTGTGTCCCACCACATTAATTACCAGCTCCCACAGACAGCAGGCAGCAGGCATCGAGGGGAGGGATGGCTCTGAGAGAAGTTGTGAAAGCAGGTCTTTTCCCAACGTGCTCCCTGAAGGATAAATCACTTTTTATTATAAAAGATTAAACTTCAAATCCATAAACACTGTTGGGCTCTGCTCAGCAGTTCACAGTATCACACCGCACCACATATTTTACAGCTCATAAATGTATACCAACTCCAGTTCAAATTTAGCAATCATCTCTTAATTCAACCCCATTGATATTTTTGTGAGAAGAATGCAGAAATCATTCAGTAGGAGAGAATCACCACTTTTTAAATAAAATATGGTGTTCAAACGATTTATTTTAATTTATTATTTTAGTACAAAAACAAACAGAAACAAATGCAGGTCAACTTAAGAGGCGGGTCTGTTCTGTTTCTTAGCATCTTCTGTAAAGAGCCCTGAGAGTTCTCCTTCATGTGCTAATTAATGTGGAAATGCACATCCTCTTAAAAAATAAAGTGGTTTGATGTTGTATTTATCGATTACAAATGGTAAATTTTCTAAGCATAAACTATGATTTGAAAACATTACAGAAAACTATTAATTATTAGGGGCTATCATTTTCATATTCGTCCATATTTTACATGGAAATGTAATACAAATATGCACGCATCATTGGTCAAGTTAAAAATATAATGGCTCACAAAACCTGAAGAATCTAAAATAAGAGTAATCTAAGTATCCTCATCTGTATCAAAGACAGGTCTTTGCTCAATTCATGATCTCCCAGTTACCGCATCTGGAAAGTGAAAGTTTTATGTATTCTATGATTTCCAAGGTTAGTTCCAGCTTAAACATTCTGTAATTCTAAAGATACAACATTCTACTAGTGAGATATGGTTTATTTCAATATAAATAAGCAGGGTTTTTTTTAAGATTTTATTTATTTATTTATTTATTCATTCATTCATTCATTCATTCATTCATTTATTTTTAGAGAAGGGAAAGGATTTTTAGAGAGGGAGAAAGAGAGAGAGAAACATCAATGTGTGGTTGCCTCTCACGTGGCCCCCACTGGGGACCTGGCCCACAACCCAGGCATGTGCCCTGACTGGGAATCGAACTTGCAGCCCTTTGGTGTGCAGCCTGAGCTCAATCCACTGAACTATGCCAGCCAAGGCTGAATAAGCAGTTTTGTTGTTTGATCATCTTCATATAAATTAGAAAATTAAACCTCACAAAAATTAAATGCCACAAGATACTGTTTATAGCCAATATTTTCATGAGGTTATGCAGTGACAGATGACTTCTAGACCTAGTGGTATGACCGCATTATAAGGTACAAAAATGTTGAATCACTATGCTGTACTCCTGAAACTAATATAACCAATATAAGGTTATATACCAACTATTCTTAAATAAAAAAATAAATTGAACCCTGGGTGGTGGGGCTCAGTTGGTTGGGGTGCCATCCCATGACCAAAAGGTTACAGGTTTATTCCTCAGCATGTACGATCCCCGGTCTGGGCATGTACAGGAGGCAACCGATTGATACGTCTCTCACCCATCAATATTTCTCTCCTTCTCCCTTCCTTTCTCCCTTCCTCTCTCTCTAAAAGCAAAGAAAAATATGTCTTTGCGTGAGGGTAAAAATAAATGCATAAAAATAAATTGAAAAATATTGTGTCAATATTCATCATTATGAATCAAAATAGACGACTGTATTATTTGGCATAAAATCACACATACTGTCACTTGAAGAGCCATCTGAACTTGAAATGCCTTCCACTACTTGACAACCTAATTTGGTCAAAGACATAAAGCTGCACTTTACTGAGAAGCAGATATTGAGTTTGTCACTGACTTGCCCATGTACAGAGAATAGACAAGTGTTATTCTGAGAAACAGCATCAAGTTATATACTATTTAAATATACGATTGAAGGAAAAAAACTTGTACTCTAGACTATAATTGGGTAATTAATCATGTGCCTTAATAAAAGGCACATCTTTCTTAATATCCAGTGTTTCTATTACATTTCATTACAATGTAAAAATTTTCATGTATGTTTCTATGACTTCCCATTTAATATTTATAGCAATGTGATTGTAAAGTAAATCCAATAAAATTTAATGTGAAAATTATATCTATAGAATGCACCTTTCTTGAAATAAAGTCTACCTAAAAAAAATAACCACAAAATCCAAAACTTTATTTAAAAGTTAAATTTTATGGTTTGGTGGCTGCAACAGTTTTATCCCTGTTTGAAATAATTATAAACACAACACTCTACTTAATTATATTTACTAAAATTTATCATATTAGAAGACAATTGGTAAACTACAGTATTTATGTCTGTAATCTTTATTATTCAGATAATTACATGGTCCTTTGCTTCAGATTCACTCTTCTGAAAGTATATTACCAGCTTGAATATTTGAGTTTCCATTTTTAGCTTACTTAGTACATTAAAAAAATAATAACCTCTCTTTACCCATTGGAATTTATAAATATAACTGACAAAATCATGCTGCTGCATGCTGTTTTATAATCCTGATTTTGGTGATACAAACCTTACGTCATAAAATGTCTGGTAAAAAAGTATTTTGAAGAGAACAATACATAATTTTTAAGTTTTATTTTTTAAAGATATTTTTATTTTTAGAGAGAGGGGAAGGAAGGTGAAAGAGATGGAAACATCAATGTGTGGTTGCCTCTTGCATGCCGCCCTATTGGGGACGGGGCCGCAGCCCAGGCATGTGCCCTGACTGGGAGTCAAACTAGCGACCCTTTGGTGTGCAGGCCACCACTCAATCCACTGAGTCACACCAGCCAGGGCCAATCTCATAATTATTTTTATGTAGCCTCCTAACTACAGAATACCGATAGTTATAATCCAAGGGTCTAATAAAAACTATACTGCTTTCCTAGTTATAATAATTCCCTACAAATTGGCTTATGCTATATGGTTAGTATCATTCTAAAGTCTACTTGTTTTATAAGAAGAATATACATTTTAATATGAACCAAACCATAATCAAGTGAGTGTGCATATTTGAACAAATATTAAGCCATTTACGTGTTAAATAAATGATTAGAATATCTAACTATGCTTCCCACATTTATAGAACAAAAATGTTATTGCCTTCAGTTGAAAATCTCTCATCACTGTACTTCAAAAAAGTTTTTCTCTCTCAATGTCAGTACCAAATATTTGTGCATACTTATATAATGAAACTTTAAATATTTATTTCATTAAAATCAATGAACAAAATATAGTCTTATTTTTATCGTTTTTTTTTCTGAACTCTATGAGAACAAACCATAGAATGCAGTACCTTGGGATACTGTTTCACAGGAATCAATACCCTTTCTGAGAGCTTTATGTTTTTGTTGCTGATGACATCAAGATATTTCTTTTCTTCATCTTCTTTTTTTCCATCAGAACCTTGAAATTTTTCAATTTCTGAAAAAAATCACAAGAAAAAAATAAGTGAAATGGAAAGTAACTGTAAATATGCTGATTGTTATTACTTAAGATTTTGAAGAATCTTTATGAAAGGACTGGAACAGCGCCTCGTTAACAGCCGCGTGAAGGCTGCTGCTGATGTAAGATGACCTCCGTCAATTAAAATTAAAAACTGGTCATTGAAGACGTGACTGTCTTCTTTGAAACAAATGATGCATTTAATTAACTTTAATATCTTCAAACGACATATAAAGAAGAATAATGTCCTTTAACTATTTAAAATATCTAAGCATTATGAAATTAAATTATCTAAGCAAACATAATTCCTAGGAGCAACAAATAGAATGAAATGTACTTTAAGGTTATATATTTTATTTGTATTCAGAATTGTTCCTAAGAAAAAATAATTAATAGTAATCATTCATTATCTAAGATAGGGTAGTAAAGATTAATAGCACATTAATGTTAATAGCATATATTTTGTAACCAAACTTAAAGGCAATTAAAAAGGAGATCACAGAAAAGTTATATAAAGGATTAAATATATATGTGCTATCACTCACATTCATCAATATAAAATTATCTCTCTGCATGTTTAACAGGAATTACTAATTTTGCCCTATGAGAATATTCCCAAAATGGATATTTTTGAGCAAATATATACTGTTTATACATTTCTCTTTTTAAAATTAGTTTATTTTGCCAAGCCTTTCAAACCTCTAATATGAGTACTATATATAGAACAGAAAACAAGAAAATGTGTCTTCTTTTATGGAATCTTCTTTTATGGTTCTGATAGGGAATATGAACAATGAGAAACTGAATATATGTACACACTCATATTTATGTGTGGAGGTAAAAATAAATACAATAAAGCTATGAAAATATAAAGGAAAGTTAAATAAAGGAGTGGGGCTATTACTTTAGATTTATGGAGTGATAACTGACCAGAACCCTGAATAATGAGAAAGATAAATTCATGAGAGATTGAGAAATCACGCTCTACAATCTGATGGAGAAACAGCTTGACTTGCTCGAGGTTTGACAGGTGGTCAACAGGACCAATCATGCAAGACCCTGTAGACAAGGGACATCTTCTGCTTTTTTATTGTGAATGTATGGGAAGCCACTGGGTAGTTCTGGTGCAGGTGGGAGGAAGTCATATTTGATTTTCACTTGTAAAGATACACCAGATATAATGTACAAAACCAATCATAGCAGAGAGCAAGCAAACAAGAAAACCAACTTGCATTTGTCTAACAAGGTAGAGAGACAATGATGTGCATGCAGCTAAAGTCACTTCACGGGATTCACTATGTAAAATCAATGTTTTGATGAAATCTTGGAAAATTCATCTCCCTTATTTTTTATGTTTATTGGCCAGTTATTATTACCATAAAATAACCTATAAATATGTATTTTCTCCTTGCTCTTGCCCAACTGTACTATTTCAAAGCACTTCTTAAAATAAGATATGAATGTGTCAGTTTTTATTTTATTTTATTTATTTTTTTTTAGTTTTGTTAGAGATGAAACAATTTTCTGTTATAAAATCCATGTAATGTTCCAGGAAGTAATCTTAGAGCATGTTATTTACTTCATCCATGTAAAATTTAAAAAAACTTTTTTGAAGATCACATTGCTTACCAGATAATGTACGAATGAATGCCACAGTTTGTATAAAGTCATTTAGAATCACTTTTTTCAGTTATATGTTATAATCTTCCTAAAGACAATTATCTTAAACTGAGCTGTCTGAAGTTATTTGTAATATGTCTATAATTTCTACTTACTATGATGTCATCAGATTCTTACTTTTGTACTCCAGAGCAATTACAAGTGACTTTGACTGTCTTTTTAAACCAAAAAACACTCCCTATTTAACATTTTCAATCCACTATGTAATCATTACATATAGAACTCTGACAACTACAAAGAAAGAATATTCATTATATCCTCTGACACTGACAATAAACTGTGATCACTGCCCTTCGGGTACATGCACCTACACAATATCCTACTTCCTAGCTTGCTGAGGTAATTGTAACATCGGACACACTGAAGAAGTTGGCTCAATTCCCAATCTATTAAATGTCTGGTTTCCCCTTGTCACTCTTTCATAAAAATAAATTGAATTTGTCTGATGTTATTTGCTCTCTACAAAACTACAACCTTAGGCATTTTTAGATGCTTCCAATTTGATCCACTGACGATTAATTCCAATAACTTTTTCATCATGCAATAGAGCTGAATGAAATAACATTTTCACTGCTCTTTCTGTTCATTCCTACACTTTCATTTAAGAAATTTTGATATTCCTTTTGCCCTTCTAATACATTCATGGAGTTATCTTGTATTCCCTTACATATCTACATGACTAAGAGCTCAGTAATTGCATTCGTTAATGGCACAGTGACAGAACAGGATATACTTGCCTAGTGTTAAAATCAGGAAAATGATGTATAAGTACCTTCATTTTTTAACTGTTTACTATAAAGTAATTCTTTTTTCATCTCATAATTAATGCACGCTCCTTGTGAAACATTTAGACAATACAGATATCTGTTAAAATCGAAAGGCACCCATTATCATTCAGCAATAACTGAATAGTTTTATGTAGAAGTGATAAAGCATTTTTTATACTTTAATAGTCTATTTAAATTTGACTGCTATATTATTGGGAAAACATATTCAATATATTAAGGCAGGATGATTTTTTTGAAAAAAATGTTAAACTACACTAGTTTACTAGACAGTTACTTTTAACAGCTAAGAACAGAGTCCCTCATGGATTTTAGTATTTCCTGCTCCCCTTTCACCATTGGCAGGTTAATGCATATATATTCATTCAATAATCTATGCTCATGTTCACTGACATTTTTAATGGTTATCACCACAGTACTAGAATTATGTGGAAATTACAACAGAGGCAAACTTTGGTCACGCAGGTCATTCACCTTGCACCCCTTGCACCACAGGTTTAAGCCAGATGGAAGCTATGTAAGGAGATAATTTTGTTGTGGTAAAAAAGCATAAAGTTATTTACCCTCTTCATCATTTTAAGTATACGGTTCAGTAGCGTTGAGTATATTCATATTGTTGTGCAACAGATCGCCAGAACTTTTGCATCTTCCAAAAGTGAAATTCTAGAGCCATTAAAAACATTTTCCCAAAAAAGTTCCTTGAAACAAATGAAAATGAACAGACAACAACCCAAAACTTATGGGACACAGCGAAGGCAGTCCTGAGAGGGAAGTTCATAGCAATACAGGCCTACCTAAAAAAAACAGAAACAGTTTACACAAACAATCTAACCCTACACCTACAAGACCTCGAGGAACAACAGCAAAGACAACCCAGAGCAAGTAGAA
>PVJI01019803.1:0-30306 GCA_004026765.1 Micronycteris hirsuta
GTTTATTTCACAAATATATATTGAGCACTTGCTGTGTACTGAGGCCCATATTGGGTACTTATTTTATGGCTTATGGAATTACTGGACTAATATTTCAAGTTATTTGCAATAACTAAAATATAGCCTCAAAAGTCCCTAACAGAAAAGTACTAAATCTGCTAGCCCTTAAAAAGTATCTTCTTTTAAAAAAATAAAAAAATAGCTCAGTGAATAGCATGTACTCTATCAGAAAATACTCATTTTGAAATTATTGCTTTGTTTGCCTTTCAATCACGTGAGGACATGACTAGAAACCACCCGCCACCCTCAGAGGAGAAGTTTGAGTTTCTGGCTGTACTCTTCCCTGAGTTAAGGCCGGGGGGGGGGGGGGCTTGTACACTTCTCCTGGATGATTCTGATTTTAATCCTCATTCTGTTCAGATGACGTGCCATCTGCTGCCTCCACAATCCAACCAAACTCATACTTGGGGAAGGAGAACCTGTACATGTTTTGTCTCCTTAAGAGTTGGCATAAATGTCAAAATTTCTGACTTGAGACTTGCAGCCCCAGAAGAGGCCCCTGGTCACCTGGTAATTCCCTGTCCCCTTGGTTTTTGGATTTGGTGCTGAGGCCCATACTACCTCAGGGTTCCACCCTGACTCAAGGCCGTCCCACCGAAACCCACCACCTTTCCTAATCACCAGGAAAAAGCTAAGGGGTGCTTCAGAGTGAAGAAGAACCACTGGAGATGTTGAACCCTAACTCCAAAACTTACTAGCTGTGTGTCTCTGGGCTACTTGCTCAACCTCTCTGAGGCTCAGGTTCCACATCATTGAATGGTTTGTGGTGATACTGGATAGGATGGTTGTAGGGCTTCAGTAAACGGTTTAGTTTTCCAGGGTTTTAAGCACATTTAGTGTGTTGTTATCTTGAAACAAGTTTGGAGAGCTCGATCCCAAGCCTTCAGCAGCACCCACACCAGGACAGACTTCAGCCTTCACCTTGACCCTTTGCCTGACCTTCGCTGCCCTTCCTTCTGCAGAGTCCCTGAGGCAGGAGCTGCGGCAGCAGCGGGCCGCCTGCTCGGAGCACCAGAAGGACTTGGAGGCGTTGCAGGCTGAAGTGAGGGCTCTGGGCAGCTCTGACCGGCCGCGGGCCCTCGCCCAGGGTGCAGGCGACAGCGAGGACCACGTGGACACCATGGAGGTGTGCGCCGCGCCCGTCTCAGAGCAGGCAGGCCTGCAGCCAACTCTGAAAGGGGAAGCCCTGGGCACCAAATCTCAAACGGGGAAAACCCTTCTCCTCTGCTAGGGGGCACCTGGAGGGCCTGCAGTCTGACCTTTTTGTAAAGAAAACCCAGGTTTTAAGTTCTACATGTTATTTTTAATTCGGGCACAACAGCATCGCAGGGTGTTGGTACCAGACAGGGCTCGGGGACAGCCAGTCCGCGTCACTGCTGCAGCGCAGCAGGAGAATGTCTGAGTCTTCCCCTGGCTCAGCCCCCCCCCCGTTCCCATGAGTGGGAACAGCCTGCTTCAGGTATTCCTCTGAGGTGCATCGGCATACAGCCTTCAGTGGCTCCCTACAGCAACTGCAGCTCCAGGCTGGGTGGCGCACACCTGGGGACCTTTGCGCCTCCTGAAAACGCCTCTTCTGGCCACCTTCTTCCCAGGAGGGGCGTGGCCCCGGCCCAGCTGGCTCTCCGAAGGCCACCGCCGAGCATTCTCCCAGCAGCGAGGGGGGCCTCCTCTGGGAGAACTCGCAGCTTAAGGACGCAGTGCGGCTGCTGCGGGAGGAGGTGGAACAGCACCAGCAGGAGGCGCTGCGGCTCCGTGACCAGCACAGGTGGGTCTGTGCGGTTCCAGACCTTCCCTCCCTCCCTCGGCTCACTGCACTGCCGCGTGATGAGCCTCCAAGATCTGAAACACGTCACCCCTAGGCACCTTCCCAAAGAAAAACTCCCTAACATGCTAGCACTTCACTGATGTTACTCCCTGGTCGCAGGAAAAGTATCAAGGAAGTTGAGGTCAAACTGCAGAGGATTGGCGCTGAAATAGAAGCGGAAACCCAGACTCAATACAAATCAGGGAATTATGGAATCATACCGAACGATACCCAAAGTATCCTAAAATTGGCCTTGGGAAGACAGTGCTGTGTGCTCTTAACTAGCCTGTGAGCTGGGGCGACAACGACCCTCTCCAAGACTGTCCTCCTACCACCCACCCGGCTGCGTTAGGACGCTTAGCACCGTCCCTGGCCAGGGGAAGTGCTGGGTCAACCGTGGGGTCACTGTTACCTAATCCAGGCTGGATAGCTCACTATCAGCCCTGAATTCACAGCCTTCCCCTTTCCCCTACTTCTTGGAAAGGTCACAACTACAATTTAAATTTCACTGATACAGGACTTTTCGGGTTATCTGTTTCTTGTTGAGTGAGCTTTGGTAGCCCGAATCTCCTCAGCCTGCTTTATCTCAGCTGTCCAAGCAAAAGCAGTGGTTCCAGTGAAAAGGTTCACATAAGGAGCAGCTGTGGGCCCACCTGGCCGAGGTGGAGCTCAGGTTCAGTCAGGGACTCGCCATGTGACACTGGAATAAGGAGGTGGACCAGGGTAGGGACTCCTAACCATTTTGGGTTACAGCCCCCTCCAATTAAAAAAAAACAACAGTTCTTCTCTGGGAAAAAGGATATAATCACACAAACATATGCATGTACTCACCCTGGCTGGATGGCTCCGTTGGCTGGAGCATCGACCTGAACACCAAAAAGGTTGCAGATTCCATCCCCAGTCCAGATGCATTCAGGAGGCAACCAATCCATGTCTCTCTCCCTCTATCCTCACTCTTTCTCTCTAAAATCAATGAACATGTCCTTGGGTGAGGGTGCGTGTGTGTGTATATATATATATATATATATATATAAACTTTCTGAGGGTGACACACCCCGATGCTTGTCTGTGGATCCCGTAGGCCCCACACCTAGGTTAAGGCAATGATCGCTGATGGTTGAACACAAACTGTGTGCTAGACGGTTCTGGACATGTATGAACATGATCTTCCTTGCAGTAACCATATAAGACAGACACTGTTGTCACCTCTGCTTATCAGATGAAGAAGCTGAGCAGGGCGTACCTTGCCCAAGGTCACACAGCTAGGAAGGGATGGAGGAGGCCATGGACGGACGTGGCAGCCTGGCTCCGAACACTGCTGTCCTAACCCGTCCCACACTGCCCAGTCCCCGAGTCTCGGCCTTCAGTAATCCTGCCCCAGCATCCCTGTCCCCACCTCTCCGTCTCCCACCTGCATCTCCCACGGGGCAGGTGGGAGAGCATCTCCGTCTCCCACCTGCCCCGGGTGACGGGAGCATGTCCCAGACTCCCCTCCAAAGCTTCTTCTATTCCTCCCCCTGCGGGCTGCTCTTCACGCAGTGGAGGGGTTGCTCCCTCGTGGAATGCTGGGGTGAGAGGTACTGAGAAGGGGTCCCATAAGTGAGGCTCATCCTGGACCTCACAACTCAGACACCCCAGGTCTCCTTCCCACAGTGTCCTGACCTCAGATTCATAACCTTCCCCCACCCATTGTCTCCAAACACGGCCACCCAGCAGAGTGGGGAGACATCCCCAGTGCCCAGGCCAGCCCACTGTGTTTCTGCCCCCACCGCAGGCAGCTGGAGGAGGACCAGCAAGCGCAGCGGGCCCGGGAGGTGGAGATCCTACGCCAGGAGCACCGAAAGGAGATGCAGGCCCTGGTGGCAGACTTCAGCAGTGCCCAAGCCCGGCTCCAGGCCCGGCTGGCTGCCCTGGAAACCGAGTGAGTGAGGCCCCAACCCCAAGTTAGGAGGGATGAGTAGATGTACCGTTTTCTGAGGTGACCGACTTATCCCAGTGTTCCCGGGACCCTCCCAGTGTTATAATTAGAAGACCTGAGTTCCAGGAAGCCCCTCAGTCCCAGACAAACTGGGATGGTTGGCCACCTGTCCTATTATGACACTGCAGTCCCCTTTCGTGCAGGCCCTGGGAATCTGAGGAACGAGACTGCCTCGTGGGGGTGGTTTAGTCCTCCCAGAGGAAAGAAATCAGGAGGATCAAGGCTAACTTTCGTATTAGCATCGGCCCTCTTCTCACCTGCAGCACCTCATCTCCCCTTCAGCTGTCCTCTGAGGTGGAAGTTGCTGTTGCTGTGGGCAGGCAATGCCACCAAGGGTCCCTGGTGCATGTGTGCGTGCGTTCACTGTTCATTCAGCAAAGTTTATTAAGGGCTCACCGTTTTAGGCTCTGGGTTGCCATAGGGAACAAAACAAAGACTACGCTCTCATGGAACTCACAGATTCTAATGGAGATTCTGACAAGAAATACAGAAACAAATACTTAATTTCATATTGGGTAGTGAAAGAAAGTGTGCAGGTAGAAAATAGGATCCGTTTCTAGAGAGTGGCAAGGGTGGGCAAGGAAGGCTTCTTGGTGACATTTATGCACAAGGAGCCACGGGAATGAGAGAGCCATCTGGAGCAAGGACACCGCAAACAGACAGAACAGCAAGTGCAAAGGCCCTGGGGCCTGCTTCCTAAGGCTGAATGGCCTGAAGGCTCATGTAGCTTAGGTGGAGCAGGTGAGAGAGTGAGTGGCAGAAACTGAGGCTGGTGGGGTGACTCGGAGGGAGGAAGGAAATCTTACACTGAATAGGCAGCAGTTGGGATGTAGTTGGAGAGCACTGGGAAGCCATTGCCAGACTCTGAGCTGAAGTGACATGGCCTGATTTACTTTTTGATGAGGTCCCTCTGGCTGCTAAGAGACTGGACGATTGGGGTTAGCATCAGGGAGACCAGGTTAAAGCAGAACTAAGTGAGTTTAAATGTCACCTGTCTGGCCCTTAGCTTGAGCTCTTAAAAAGTATCCACTCTCTCTAACACAAAGCAAATCGCCCAAAATCTGGAACGGAAGCTTTTACCATTTCCTCTCTAGTGCATCCTTACCACGTGCCAGGTACCCATTATCTCACTGAATCTTCACAACCCACCCCCCCATTTCATGCCCATTTTAAAGGAGCAACAAAGGGTCACAGGTGAAATGCCATGCCAGAGGTCACAGCTAAAAAAAAGCAGAAGTGGGATTAGAGCCCAAGTCATGTGATCCCAAATGTGAAATGCCATGCCAGAGGTCACAGCTAAAAAAAAGCAGAAGTGGGATTAGAGCCCAACTCATGTGATCCCAAATTCGTAGCCTATCAGCGACAGTCTGACAGTCCGTAGGTCATCTGCAGCCCTAACCCTCCCTCTCCCCCATCACCCCCGGAGTTCTTTCTCCAGCTTCACGCTGAAAGGGCTCTGGGTACCAGCTGCCATCACTGCTCTGCCCTCGCTGCCCTGTCCAGGAACTGATTCCTGCCACACTCCGTGTCAGCCATCAGATGGCGCCAGAGCCGCGTCGGCATCTGCAGAGCCTGCGGGCATTGGCGGGGCGGGGTTGGTTCCTGCAGAGGCCTCTTCTCCCGTGTCCATGATTCTTGACCCCACTGGGTGCAGCATCTGCGTGCACACACGAGCCATTGGTTTCTGGGCCATGCACCCTCGGGGGAAACTGACAAAGGTCATACCGGGAGGTGGGGTCCTGGGCTTTGCCCCAAGCTCTGCAGCCAACTCTCTGGGTGGCCTTGGACAAGTTCTCTGGGCCTCAGTTTCCCCTTCTGTGAACGGAGTGGCTGGCCAGGCTGATCACCCAGGGTCATCTCTACCTCATCATCACCTCGTCTCCCTACTCGCGGTTGAGTGACTGCAGTGAGGGGCTAACGGCTTGTCTGCTTGAAACAGACTGAAAGAGTCCGGAGAGAAGCCAGGGAAGGGGGCGTCCAGGCCGGAGGACGTGCAGCTCATAGGCCGCCTGCAGACCCGCTTGAAGGAGAGAGAGGAGATCATCAAGCAGCTTACGGTGGGGCTGGCGGGGCTGGCGGGCCGCACGCGTGGGGGCACCCATTTGGCACCTGACCTTTTACCGGGTCCTCACGTTTTAATCCTGATAAATGTAAAGCCACCTTACAAAAGACCCTCGGTTATTTTTTTCTCTTGTGTAAAAAAATACATACTCACTAAGGAAAATTAACACGGGAAAATAGAAGGCAAAACAATCACTCTACTCCCAAGCCCCACAGACTCTGCCCGATACTGATACTGGTTTGGTTCTTTTAACCAACAGAACTTAGGAAGACCTAGAGTGGCCCACCTGAGGACTGGATTTTAATAGATTCAAGCAAGCCAATTATTCCTTAGTGCTCTTCCTTCTGTAAGCATGACCACCTATTTTCCTGTTGCTAAGCCACCCCCTGGACACCACCCCCCTCCAAGGTCATTCTTTGAAATGCCCCTCCCCCACCCACTCCTACCAATTCGCTCAGTCCACGGACCCCACACTGATGTCTCCTTCTACTTTGACCAGTGCTTCAGGCTCTAACCCAGCCTCGCTGGGCTCCATGCTGTGGTGTCAAGTCCCTTCTATCGCCCCATTGGACAGCTCCCTATGCCTCGCAATCAATCAACGCTGGGGACGGGCCATCGAGTCACTCCTGTCGGCCAGTGGGAGAGAGCTGTCAGCCACCTCAGACGTGCAGGCGCTTCCCACCGCCTACCCCCACAGCCTTGATCCTAGCCGCACAGCTTCGCACAGGCACAGTGGGGAGTCCATCGCCCCCCCCTTACTTGAGCCTCACCCCACTACATACGCTGACCTCACAGCTACCAGAGGGGTCTGGGAAAATAGAAGTCAGGTCACAGCCCAGCTCTTCCCATCCTTCTCAGAGCAGAACCCATGGCCTTTCCATGGCTGGCAGGGCCTCGCCCGTGCCTCTTCCCCCAGCCCTGCCCCCGCTCCCCAGACACACTCTTCCCTGTCAAGACGTTAAGGAGACCATCAGGAAAACTTTACCACTCACTGAAAATCACGTGATAGTACTAAGGAATCCTCGTTTGCTAAGTGTGACAGAGGTATTGTGGTTTTATTTTTAAAGAGTTCTGATCTGTGAGAGATACATATTGTTTTTACAGATGAAATTGTACAATGACTGGAAAGAAAAATGTGGAGGATGGCACATATTTTTAACAAGATTGGCCATGTAGTGATTGTCCCTGCGGGTCTTCTTTCTTTGCCTCAATTATTAACTTTCCGCAGCTTAATTATTAACTTTCTGCAGTAGACTCTTCTCAGCTGCTGAGTACCTGGATTTCTAACTTTCCTTAAGGCATTCCAGATCAACTTGTCCTTTGCTTTGTTACAAAAGGGGCTGGGGGCACAAAGACCGGGGAGTAAATGTGCTTCCTCAGAGCTTCAGTAGGTGGCAGCTTGATCCCCACATCTCCCCGCTGCCCAGGCCCAGCCCCCGGAATTTCCCTCTCTTTGCGTTCCACCCTCAAGCAGCAGCTAATCCAGTGCTGTGTGGCTCGGCTCATTTAGACTCAGTCGGACTGTTTTTCCAGGAGGAGAGAAGATTTCACTACGCAGCGCTCCCCAGCGCAGTGTCCCACCGGAATCGGTCCTTCTCTTTCCATCCTCACCCGGGGTATTTGACCCCTTCCATGAAGGTAAACTGGTTCTTCTGGTTCCGGTGCATTACGCAATTCTACAGGCTTCTTATTTCCTAAGGAAACTGCAGCCTATTTGTCAACCCTGGGATACATTCAGAGGGATGCTCACGGAAAATAAGACCCACAGCAAATAGTGCAAATGATTAAACAGTGTTTTTGTCTGGCTAGGAAGATGATATGTGTATTTTTAAAAATTTGTATGGGTTTTTGTATTCCCCTCGTTTTCTATAAATACATGTGTCACTGTTAATAGTGGTTACAGTAACAATTGGTGGTAGGAAGGAGAGAGAGAAGAGCAGGAATCTTCCACTTTGTAACATTTTTCCTTAGATATTTTGGAATTTATTACAATGAGAAGATTCACATCCAACTCCCTCATCGGCTCTCACAAATCCTAAAAGCACTGAAGTTGTATTTTTTTATAGCTCATAGAATAATAAACCTAAGCTGAACTGATGAGAGAGTTTTATCATTTTCATGTATCCCTCCTAATGTGACAAAATGCAAGTTTCATTTCAGAAATACTCATGCATTTGTGGACAGGGTGGGCCCGGGGTGCTATGTGGCATTTTAAAAACCTACAAAGAGATTTTGAATCTCAAAACAGGAAGTTTAGAGAAGAGATTGTGAACATGTGTGTTTTTAAAACACAAAATAAATTAGAGGGAAGAGCGCTTTAAAAAAAATATGGAAGTGTGTAAATGAAAGTATTGCCTCCTCCCTCACATGGTTCTAGGTGGTGGGCATGGGTTACTGTTACAACAGTGCCCTTTGGGGCAACTCTAAGAGGCCTGTCCTTGAATACAAACAGAAGAAGAAGATGGAGGACGTGCCCAGCCGAGTGGTCAGCGTGCCAAACCTCGCCTCCTACGCGAAGAACTTTCTGAGTGGAGATCTGAGCTCGAGGATCCACGCCCCGCCAATCACCAAGTCACCCAGCTTGGACCCAAGCCCCAGCGGGGGCCGGCCTTACAAACCCACCCAGTCTCCAGATGTGAAAACTGCCGCAAGGTAAGGAAGAGAAGCTGTGATTCCATTCTCCCACAATGGGGGGGAATTGGGATTCCATTCTGGCACCCGTTCCATACCCGGCATTGGGGCCAATATGAAGGGCTGCACACCAAGCCCTGCCTTGGAAAGATTACAGCCCAGCCAAATGGGAAGATTGTAGAAGAGCAATCTACATTCTAAAGAAGTATGCCATTCTTTAGAAGAGGGACTATTCCTGGTACCAAATTCCAGAAAGCCTTTTATTTTTTTTCGTGGATGATTAAACAAGGGCCATTGAATCACCTAGCTGACAACTTCAGTGTGGGTTACATAGAAGATGGACTCTCATCATCTGGCCTTGGGGTCTGGATTCAAATTCTGGTTCTCCTCCCTTGGAGCTGTGTGGCCTTGGGCAGGTTACTTGACCTCTCTGGGTCTCCATTCCCTCGCCACAGCACCTACTTCATTAGGCTGATGTGACAGGTTAAAGGAATTAATGCCATAGGATGTGCTTAACACAGGACATGGCATAGATGCATTCAGTATATTTCCGCTGTTACCATTAAGGGTATTTTTCCAGATTTATTGTATCCTCTTGGCATTTTGAGGCCTCCTAATGGCGGGGGAGGGGGTGGGTCACGCATGATGATCTCAGATACTGCCTTATTCCTTCAGAAAGCCTTGCAGCGTGCTTCTCTTCCACAAAAGTGCTTCCCCTTTTATTAGTTCTCCCTCTTATCCAGTCTTCATTTAGAGGTGACATTTTTAATTCTGGGCTTTGAGGTTGCATTTCAGAGGGCAACTCCTAAAATATTCCTTTTCCTGAGGCCCCACCTACCCGTGGCTCTTTGGACACAGATCTCAACGGGGGTTGAGCTGCAGGGGCTCCCCGACGGGCAGTCACGGCAGGAGCCCAGCCCTTTGCTTCACAGCTGAGGAGCCTGAGGCCGGGTGCCCAGCACATCCCTGGGTTGCCTGCTAGAGCTGCCTCCCGGGTTCGCCTGTCCTCACCCTCCTCTGTTTGAGCCGCGTTCCCGTTGTTTTACAGGCAGTTCCAGATTGCAGATAAGAGACCGTTCAGCCAGGTGCACACCAGACTTTCTTGCTTACTGTTTCCCTTTTTCGATTTACTTCGCTAATTTTATAGCCTCATTGCGATGCTAGAACACGGTAAATAACTTTCAAATTGTAATGCTGCGTTGATCGACCATTTCTTTCACCTTTTTTTTTTTGTTGTTGTTGTTGTTGTTCTTTGTAAGTTTATTTGAGCCAAACTGACCATGTGTGCTGGGGAGCAAGACCGCAAATGCTCCTCTTTCACCTTTTTTATGGATTTTGTTTATCATTCAATTTGTGCCTGAAATAAATTTTGCAAATACACCTCATTGTCTTAAGTGAAACAGTAGAGAAACTTCCATTTTCAAAACAGGAATTAGACATCCCCTCCCCCCCCCTGCCCTTCACCCCTGGTTTCCAGATCCTGATGTCGGCCGGTCATTTTCCATCTGTTTTGAAGAGTAAAGAAGCAGTTATTTTCCCCTGAAAAGATGGTGGGGCATGAAGCAGTTTATTGAGTAATTTTCAAAACCATGTGAACCTTTTTGTTTGTATGTTTTTAGGACGCAGGATGATGAAACAGCCCAACCCAAAGAAGTCCCGCAGAAACAGGGCTCTGCCCACCAGGAGTGGTTTACCAAGTATTTTTCTTTCTAAATTGATCCTTGGGATCCGTCACAAAGGGGATGCTTGAAAAACATTGAAAACATCTGATTGAGGGAATGAACTAAAAAACCAATCAACCAAATACCTTGCTCTGTAACACGGTTTGCATACAATAGCTAAAGCAGATTTTGGCATTTCATTATGTTCCATTGTGACACCAGCTCATTAAAAAATTCCTGACATTAGGATAAAATGAACTAGTGTTGTCCAAAAGCATCGCAGGAAGGTGTTATTAAGGTCACTAATGGCCACTGTGTGCGGGTGTCCCTCAGATCGCTCTCCACTCGGTGGTGTCCAAGTGACTTCATTTTTGGAAGTGACTTCATTTTCCCTTAGGATGCAAGTCAGATGGACTGAAAACTGTTTTTACGTAAGTAATACAATTCAAAATGCACATCCAACCTCAATAAGAAGATAAATAAAACAAAGTTCCGAATAACCAGGAAAGCCAGCTGAAAAACGAAACAAGCAAATCAAGACCTTGACCTACTTGGATTAAGTACTTTGACTTTCTAATCCAGGACACAGAGTCGATAATAGAAGGGATAACACCTACCTCAACGAGCGGCTTCGTGAGGATTAAGCAAAACAACTTGGGCACCACCCGGACCAGGCACTGCCAGGGTTCTTCCGCGAGTAACCAGCCCCGCCCCCCACCTGTTTCGGGGACCACAGCGTCAGCTTGGCCGGCTGTGAAGGTTTCGAGATGATCTGTTCTCTCAAGCCAACGATCTACTGAACCTCTGGGAAGGGGGAGTGGCCCTTCATGGTGCTGACCTCACCGACAGGCCACGCGAACTGTCCAACCCTCTGAGGCAGCGGTGCGATTGGACGACACGCAGGACATCTGTTAATGGGCAAATGATGCTCTCAGTCCTTCGGTGCTGGCCCGGCCAGGTGGCCCACAAACTGCTGTGTATTCTATGCACTGTCAGGTCTTTGCTCTTTGAATAAAACTTTAAACAACTGGGCAATAAAAATGGTGGTGACTTGTGTTCATTTTCCAAAGAAGGGTGAAATTAGATGACAACTGAATTTGGAAATAGTAAGTGCACACTGACCTCATTCAGATCATCTTCAAATGAAAAGTGGCTGCTTACGTGCTCAAGTCATTTTGAGAGAAAGGCAGTCACAGCTCGAAACCCATAATTGAAAGGTAAGTTTGCTGTCAAATCAAAACACATGGCCCCAATAAGGTACTTTTTAAAGGGCAAATACTTGTTACCAAACACGTAATCTGCCGTATTGTGTTCCAGTATCAAGGGTTTTTTTTAGTTGTATTTTGTTTCCTGCTTAGAGCGAGCCTCGCAGGATTATGTCCGTATTTCGTGTTTTAAAGACTGCAGACAGGCAGTTCTATCATGCTTTTGTTTGTGGAGACATTTTCCCACAACCGGCAACTCCCGATGCCTAGCGAAGCAGGCCTCTCTTCATTCCAGTGTCCTGCAGCTCATGGTGACACCTGCTGACGGAGCATGGGACTGACACTCTGCATCTGTTTGGGCTCCTTTCCTGTGGCAGGTGAGTGAAAGATCTTGTTAAATGTCTACATTCTACCCAGTCATTGCGTATCTGTTAACGAAGCCTTTGTATGCGTCGATCATTTTTTCTTTAGGACGTATTACTTGAGCATTGGAGCAGAGCATGGAAGGGTACACACTTGAGCTTTCTGTTTGATAAGACCAAATTTCCCATCCAGAGGGTTTCTAGCAATTTACACTTTAAGTAGCAGCGAAGGACGTCCTCTCTCTGTACCCTAGATCAGATTAAGAAACCCAGTTGCTAAAAACACTCTCCTTGGTTTCTTTTGCGTAACTTACTCCATTGGTCCCTCACGAGCAGAGTGGTCTAGGGATGGTGGTGATGGTGCGGATGCAACAGCGGCGAGGAAGGGAAACAAACGGCTCAGGGCTGAGTCGGGAGGAACAACAGGATTTGATGATGAATCTCTAGGTTGTATTATACAGAAGGAAGAGTTAACATAGCCCTGCAACTGGAGCAAATCTGGAAAGAATATTGCCGCCAGTGGTTTTTTAACTGGGGTAGAAAAGAATTCCCCCCATCAATCGCTACATGCAGTGCACCCGAGCCCTCATTAACTGCTCTAGCACTGAAGCAAATTCCAACAGAGCAGCCCTGGCTGCGGCTACCTGGTCTACACTCCGTCTCCAGGATCCACCTGGGTTCTGCAGGTAAGACGGAGCAAGGATAGGAACGGCCGTCCCCCCAACCTTTAGATCTCCAAGGGCAACACTAATTGATCCCCACCGTCGCCACCAGGATGCAGTATTATTTTGATCAACTACCTCCTAGGAGCTCGTCAGCGGTCTGCTCTCCCCTTGCAGGAGACGACCGTTGACTAGGAAGCCCTGTTGGTTTGCCATCATCTCTCTCCTGGAAGTCAAGACAGCGTCGTGATAACCAGTGCACTCTGCGGTCCTTGTGCGCAGTATTCCCCCTTACCTTCCAAATGTCTGAATCCTTCCCCGGGGGAACGCTCCCTTCCACTGGGGCACTTCCCCGGGGCACCGCTGGTGGCATCTTCAGCGACTGGGCCACCCCCTAAGCCGGTGACTGTCTGTACTTCACATACCACTCAGAACAGGTCCTTTGCCGGCTGGACATCGAGTGAGCCAGTCCCCAAACCTCATCCGATGGCCTGCCCTCTCGGACCGTGTCTGTAACAACCCCGCCAGTTGGATCCTCTGGAGGCAAACCCCAGGTCACAGTGAGAGGTGCAAGAAATGTATAGGGGGTACCTAGGCCGTTCGGCCAGAGACCACCAGAAACACACCCGTAGTTGAAGATGCTCAGTTTATTACTTGCTGCGTTGAGGGGAAATGTTCCTCACAGCGGGACTTCTCAGAAAGGTCTTAGCACCTACTTTTAAGATTTTGGCACTGGGTAACTTCAAGGAGTCTAAGGAAGCAGGGATTCACTCTTGAGTGGATGCTGTTGGAAGGCGGGGGCAATTCTATGACTGGGTTTCTTAAATTTTATCTGCAGAGAGGGTAGGCCAGGGTGAGGAAAATGCTATAAATGGTTAAAGAAAAAAAGGAACTCATTTAAGCCACGAGGATGCGTGGTTATTTGGGGGGCAGCACAGTGACTGTTTTTTCTGCGTAGACACGATTACAAAGTGCGCCGGGCACTGCTTCGCCTGGTCTCAGGGCGACCGGGAGACTGTTACGTCCAACAGGGCTGGGCCGGGTCTGGAAGTCAGGACAGGCTCGCCCCATCCCGCCTCAGGGGAAGCACCTGTGTGAGAGGAGCAGGGAGAGCCTTGGGACTGGGAAGCAGGGCTGACGATTGTGGAAGGAGGGCTGAGAAGGTTTGGGCCAAAGGAATAGCTCCAAGGAAGTCTGGGCAGGGCCGCAGGAGCTCCAGAGCAAGGACTGCCCACAACGGGAGACCTGTGCCGGCAGACGGGACTGGGCTGCAGTACCCACACTGCGCCTGGTCCCGCCGGGAAGAGCATGGCTGCAGCGGGTCCCTGGAGGCAGAGGCTTTGGTAATTGCACTCCCCACCACAGGTCTCTCAAAAGAACTGGGCAGCGTTCCTCTGTGGCCCCCAGAGGCCCGGGACCGAACAGGAAGGCTGACACTCAGGGGTTGTGTAGCTGAGGAAGCAGAAAAGGGGAGGTATCTTAAAGAGAATGAGTTCAAGTCAAGAAGGTGAAGTGTCCATTCGGTATGGCCACAGCGGAGTGGCTGGTCACTATCACCAGCACAGTGGTGGTCACCGGGAGGGACAGATGGCACCTGAAGTGGAAGGGAGAGGAGGGGAAGGCTGGAGCCTGCAGATGAGGGGCAGCCGCTCAGGCGTGGAGGGCCCTGTGGAAGACAAGAGGTCAGGAGACCCTGCGCGCGGCTCCAGCAGGTGGATGGCGCAGGGCTGAAGAGTGACGTCCAGAGAAGGCAGCCACCTGCGGGCCGAGCAGCGGTGGGAACGCTGGTCTCGCACAGGGCGGAGCCTCAGCGGGTGGGGCAGGAAGGGAAGACAACGCCCTGCAGTGCGGGTCGGCTTCCCATAATGGGGCTTCCCATAATGGGACAGAGAGGATGAGGGAAATCCCACGTGCTTTCTTGTCACCTTCTCACCGAAGGAGGGTTTTCTATGATCTTCGACCAGCAAGATGCCATTAAAAGTTCAAAGATATTTACAGACAGACAAGATTAAACATTTATTTCCCAGATTTTTTTGAATTTAATGAACAATGGCAATGACTGATACACACATTAATTCAAAATATTTCCACTAAGCACCAAGTGAAACACCAAGAACTTGATTATTGAAAGATGCCTAAAACTTAATCAGTTTGTTTAGGTTTTAAATGAAGAAATCTAAAGCTGCCAATGGAGCTTCTAATTAGTGTAAGATGACCAGTTTAACAACATTGAAGTCATATAATGTGAGAAAAAACAACTCTTCAAAGCTGTGTTCAACCCACACAGTTTCGCTTAAAGGAGTTCGGGGCCTTCAACCTGTGCAACACACACACACACTCTCACTCTCTCTCTCTCTCTCTCTCTCTCTCTCTCTCTGTCTCTCTCTGTAGAAAACCTCAGTAACACACGATCCCGATGTATTCAGGGGAAAATAATGCCTAATTCCCATGAGGGGCACAGAGACAGACACAAATTACTAACCCTGGAGGGAGCACCAAGCAAGGTTGGTAGGAGACAGGAATCCTGTGTCCTGGGGTGCCGCAGAGAGAGCATTTGGGGGATTCAGGGCCCAGGGAGTAGCCAGGCCAGACGGCACCATGAGTGGGTGTTGATGTGTGTGTGGGGAGGGGCCTCCAAGGCTGGAGAAAACAAAACGAGTACAGAATACGAGCCCCAGAGGCACTGCCTGTCCAAAAGACAGTGGAGCGTGAAGGCATGTATTTCAGTCAGGGACTAAAGCTGCTTCAGGGAGAGCCAGACACAGCAGCAGATGAATGAAGAATCATGTTGCCCTGTGTGACCAGCAAGAAGCTAAAACCTTCCTAAACATGCTCTTTGTGGAGAGTAAGTCACCCAGGGCCACCCTGCAGGCCACTCCCTACCCCGAGGCCTTGTCCCTTGGAATCAGTGCCATCCATTAGCAAGAACCTCCCTTAATGGGACATTTCTGCTCCTAAAAAGTAAAACGCAAATGACACCAGCTAACAAACTCAAACAGAAAGAGACCACCACAGTGAGCTTTGACCCTCACACTTCACCTCTGCCCAAGTCATGTTACTGATGGTGGACCTGTCATGTAAACGGATTCATCACTGCAGAACACAAAAATAATCAGCATATCACAGCTCCTGCAACACCTCCCAACCCCCAAAATAAACAAGGCACAAAATACTGACTTACCCCAAAGAGAAGTCAACATCAACTCAAAGATCCTAGTGCAGTATTGCTACACTACCCTAGGCCATCACAATCCTCTCCCGCCCATTTACAAAACAGCCCTTTCTGGGAGCTCTGGCAGCATTACATTGGTGCATTAGATTCCTCTTCTTGAGGTAGTTCAAAGCCTTAAACATGCACAGCGGGCAAACTTATATAGTTTTACAAGGTAGCACAAGGGGAGAGTGGGAATTAACATAAAAGACTTACAACTCAAATCCTCACCCTCTGATTCATGTTATACATATTGTTTTTCCCTCAGATGATACAAATTCGTCTAAAACTGGAAACACAGAAATTAAAAGTTAAACACAAAAATTAAAAAAAAAAAAAAGAAAAAACCCAAAAAGGAATGTTAATAGCATCATGCTAACTTTTGCTAAAAACAAAAAAACTTGCTTGGGCATTTTATAAAGTAATAAAAAAATAAGAGCTTATAAAAATAGGGGGGAAATTTTACTGAAAGCATGCAACCAAAGTCATTCACCCTCTGACAGTTCTTCCAGAATACCATGCCCCCCAGATGGAAGCCCGGCGAGAAGAACCGTGTGCGCGGACTCACGCGCCAGCTCACTCTGCGGCCGGCTCTTCCTCAGGTCTGCTTCATGGGCGCAGGGATGTTGGCAGACGCCTGCTCCAGGTAGGCCAGGGAGCCCTGCGGGATGTCAGCGGGCTTCTTGTGCTGCCCGTTGATGTCCTCCAGCACCTGCTGCCAATGCCGCAGCTTCGTCAGGTGCTTCTGGACCAGAGCATCTTTCCGCTGTAACTCGTTCCTCAGCTCCGAGACGTCCTGCAAATGAAGGCGGTCAAGTCAGAGCAAAGGCGTGAAAAGTGATTATAAGAACACTAAGAAGTAAATTCAAAACAAAGGAAATCCATTAAACCACACTAAGCCCGTTACTCTGCTTGGCTCCAAGATTTGAATAACCCAGTGCAAGTCCTCCAATGGCAGACGTCTGCCTGACCCTGAGAGCTTTCATTTTTAGTTCATTTCCTTTCAGTAAGTGCTGAAGTTCTAATATTCCAAAGTACCCAAGAGCAGCCAAAAGAAGCCCGTCTCCCTCCCGCCCTGGCCCCAGGTGCTCAGCATCTCATCTGAGACAACTGCTGAGGATCCAAACCACTGGGAATCGCAGACACATGCGACCACTACTTACAAGAGCCCACACCCACCGTTCTAACGGTTCGGGTTATGAAGTGTTACTACCTCATTGCCAGAGCTTTTTAAATGAGCACCGGCACCGTAATTCTTTATCGAGATCTGCCCTGAGCACACCCGCGTTACTCCTCAGGCATTCAAACCAGGACACAATATGACAGGAGGAACTGCACAAGTGTTGCTTTCTCCACAGCTGATGTCACTGAGTAAGAAGAGCCTTTTAAATTGGTCAGCGTGTGGGAGTGCTTACTGCAAAAATTGCCCCAAACAATCATCTCAATTTAGTGTTTCTCACTAGTGGCACCACCGGCCTCTTGGGCAGGATGCTTCTTCCCTCTTCCACACGCAGGGGCAGGCCTAGTCCCACACGTCAAATGCCCCTGACGCCTTCTAGTAATCCTGGCCACCTGAACACACTTCCAAATGCCCTGGTTTCAAACGAGCGAGGGAAATGAAATCCTGAGCTTCAAGGAGCCTGGAACAGAACACGGACTCCTGATCCCTCGAACAAAGCCTGATGAAGCCCTCCCCGCGTATACAGCACTGTGTAAGGCACCTGGGGGACACCGGTCCCAGCTCCTGCCTAGAATGAGCTTACTGTCTACACGAATGGCTTTCAACGCTTTGCAAGCAGCGGAACCTTTCCTACAGACAAACCTTCCGTGAGAGCCGGTACGTGACACTGGTGTTTGGCGCCCTGCTCCGCCACCGCCCGCTTCTCCACTCCTTGTCCGGGGCGCCGCGGACGCTGACAACCAGCACCGTTCTTTCCCATCTACTCCCTGACCGGAACAGGGGAAGTGCTCTCGCGGAGAACCACCTGAAGCACAGACGGAGTCCTGCCCACAGGGGCTCCTCCTGAGAGCTGAGGAGAAAACGGAGTTCATACCTCTTTGATAACCTGCTCCGGCTTCTGGACAGATAACTGCAACCTTTTTTGTAGGAAAAAACATTCTGTCTGTCTTGCAATATCCAGAAATTTCTGGATACACTGATCAACACCTTTAAAAAAAAAACAAAATCAAAACATTAAATCAAGAAAAATACTAGCCACAAATATCTCCCTCACACATGAACAGTCAGAGTATCACAGCCCCGCTCTCTCACAGATGTGACCTGGGACTTCAATCCCGGCCGCCGCAGTAATGTCGGCCCCCAGCCCTCCACGTGCCCACCAGCATTAAAGAGCAGATAATCTGCGCTTTTATCAGGTGAATAAGAGACCTAACTACACCACCAAGTTCTTCCGAAAAAAGACAACCGAGTTCCAGCAAGTAGCACGATCCCAGGTAAAATGTAACACTGAATATACAGTACAACGAAATCAAAAGCCTGGTCACCTCGGGGGATAGAATGCGGGCGAGGAGGAGGAAGCAGAAGAGACCATTACACCTATTCGAGAAACAATCAACACTCGCTTTAAAAGCAGTGCACCCCACTGGTCTTCTCTGTCCTAACACCGCTACGAAAGGATCCCCAAAAGTGGTTCGACACGGATGACGTAAGACGTCAATTCACCACCTGAACAGAGAACCAGCAGGGTGGAGACCAATCCACAGGGATTTCACCCCTCAGGACAGTTCTCTCAAGGTACGAGCAGGACTGAAATGTAGCAACTGGGAATCTTGCTCAAGGCAAGAACATTGTCTAAAAAGAGGGGATTCTTACCAGTTCGAATTTCTTCCTGATCCGTGCCGTTCACATAGTCCTGACTCACCAGAGAAGCAAAGCAAGCCTGTTCGATCAAAACAGATCACAAAAGAAAAAAAAAATGTCACTTGCACATCAAAAATCTCCGGGGTAAGAAATAACTTCTCTTGAAGTCATTCAGTGCGTTGACAGTATCTGGGTCTGCACCATGCCAGTGAAGAAACTTGGCGACCGACTCCAGGAGGCCCACGGAGGGAGAGCAGGGAGGGAGGCAGCTGGTACTGCCAGCACCCCCGCCTGGCCTCTCTCCTGCCGCTTGCTCCTTTGCCCACTCTCTCATTCCACACTAGGGCCTGGACCCCTATTTCAGTCCTACCCACAGGTCCTCCCTCCAATGCTCACATGACTTGTGTCACCCAGCCAGGTCTCAGGTCAGTCATCACCCACTCAGAGACACCGCCGCTCTATGCTCTGGTGAGGTGGCACCCCTCCTGCTGCGCTTCATCCCCACGCCCAGCTTTGTCGTTTTGCACACAGGTAACTGACATCATCCCACACTTTCCGTGCATTATCAGCTGCCTTTACTAGCAGGTGGGAAGTCTGCCTCGTTCACTCTGTGCCTAGTGCAGAAATACTGCTTGGACAAACTGGCTGCTCCATAAACACACACTGGTGACTGGACGGCCCAAGAGAAGAACGAGGTAGGTATCGCGTGGATAAACAAGTCCCAGAGAGGTAGTTCTCTCTAAAGGGACAATGATCCAGGTGTATATGTGGCTAAACAAAGAAGGCCCCCCAAAAAGGTTAGTGGGGCCAGAAAGAGAATGGGATGGGAGCTGGAAGTGGGTCAGAGAGGAAGCCTCACACCTCGGGAAAGCGGAGCGGGGCTGGCAGTGAGCAAACCACACTGGGCATGAGGCAAGTAGATCTGGGCCCCCAGTTAGGCCATCGCCTAGATGTGAGGGCCCTCCTGCCTCCAGCTGCCTCCAGCTGCCTACTGAAAACTCACAGGATTCCCCTAGGCCAATCCCTGTAACTGCTTCATGCATCAGAAAGCACGGGCTTCCCCTTGTGTGGAGCACCCTGAAAGACGACTCCTGCTGGACGTGGGATGTGAGGCGGGCAGCCCTGCTCTGTGAATCCCGTGGCCGCTGGACAACATCCCACCCAGGAAGCCAACCAGCCACACACTGGCCAACACAGCTGGGCTGCTCCCCAGAGCCAGTGGGCCACCAGTCAGGGTGGGAGGAGACCTGGTCTCAGGGATTTTAGTATCCTCATGTCCCCCTTAAAAAAAAAATTAACCACATACGCCTTTGTAGAGAGTTGGGCGGGTGCGCAGACAAGAAAATGTGCGGTGGTCTGCAGAAAGAATAAGACTTTTAGAAGTATGCCGAAGATGGAGTCTTTGCCTGGAAAGTCGGGGGGCCCAAATGGTGGGCTCGTTTCCACACAGAGGGTTTGGCAAACTATCCCCCCTCTCTGAGCCGGTTTCTCCATCAGTAAAAGGATGGAATGCTCTTCAAGGTTCCCTCCCACAACAAGAGTGCGTGACCGCAACGAGCATTTACAAAGCAACCAGAATGAGCAAGTCAGAGACCAAGGGGGCGGCACCAAAAGAGAAATGAAGAGTGGGCGGGCAGGTGCCACCCGATGCTGTGGAGGAGCGGTCCCTGCAGACTGAGGGGAACGGGAAATGAACACATGGCCTGTGGGCTGAGTCTTAACAGAAGACTCAGGGATGCTCACCTAGCGCCAGAGGAGGTCCAAACAGCACCCCTACCCCCATATGGCTACAAGTCCCAATGCCCGTTTGGGATTCACTTCCCTGGAAAGCCTTCTTTGACAGCCACACCCTTACAGAGTCCCAGGCTTCTTCTATCAGAGCACCGATCCCACATTACGGCAACTGCCTGCCATTTTTATCTGCTCCCCTCACTGTGCTGTCCTGAGGTCCTTGGAAGCAAGGACTGGTTTCTGTGTCCTTAGCATCCAGGGCAGGGTCTGACACACAACAGGCTCCTTTATAGTTTGACAAACATGCACAAGCATTTGCTACAGGCTAAGTTGTGTTAGTACTACCGATAAACTGGGAGAAAAAGGTGGGGTGCATGGGGGCGGTGTGGCCTCTGACTTCACGGAGCCTGGTGAGTGGTAGGTGCCCGGAAGGGCGCCAGGGAAGGCCCAATGAGGAAGCAATGTGTGACCTGGGGGATGGGGCCTGGAAGCAGCCCAGGGAAATCAAATGGCCCATGCAGAAAAAGGCTTGTTTGGCCAGCGTGAGAAGAGATGGGTTCAGAGCTGAGACCTGAGCATGCAGAGCTGGGGAAACCACAGCAAACCTCGTGGTCTCGCCCCAAAAGTCACAGGCAGACACACCAAGAGGTTTTTTAAGCACCAGGGTGCTGGGGGTCAGCTTTGGCTACAGCTTCTACAGGGCCAGTCTTTCAGCAAGCACCTCAATGAGAGTGAGAGCCGCCTCACCTCAATACTAGAGGCTGCTCTAAAGCCTACCTGTCCCTCTCCTTTATGGCTTATTACCTTTACATCTGTTATCTCCAAACTTCTGAATGTACACATCATCAGTAAAGGAATTCTGCCCGTGTATCCCCAATAATTACATTTACAATCTCACCCACGCACTACCATGCTATCACACAGGTACAGGACAAAACTCACGTGACTAGGATTTAAGAAGTTGAAAAGGTCACTCCAGTTATGTTATTTCCACACACTAATGGCTCATCTTCCCCTTTAGACAGACCACGGGAAGCAACCAATGCCCTTATTTTTACCTCTCCTTTGTCTATATCATTCCCCATCTTCCTAGCTACAAGGTACACTCGTTGGGGCAAACTCTTATTTTGGGTCAGCTCAGTCTCCCTTCCGCCCTGACCCCCGGCTTCCCTCCTCCTTCGGCCCTTTCGGCCCTTAGTATCAAGGTCCGCACAACTTTTAAGTCCATTTCAGCTCCAGAAGTCCCATGACTTCAGGATCGCGTAACAGCGGAGCCCAGCGGAAAGGTACGCTCTGGAGGAGAGGCCGGACTCAACACGTTCAGACGCGGGAAAAGGTGATCAAGGTTGGGAAAAGAAAGGCCCGGGACGCGATCACTTGGCTGGGGACCCGGAACAGTCCCAAAGTTGGGGGTGTGGAAACTGCAAACCCACGTGCCACCATAAACGTCAAGTTGACGCGTCTCCGCCGGCAGACCGGAGTAGACTGCTGGCCACCACTCACTGTGGAGACTTAGAGCAAGGCATTCTCTCATTCTCTAAGCCAGACTCCCCATTTGTAAGCCGGGTGCGGGATCGCTGAAAGAGAGAACCTGCGCGTGCGCAGCTTACAATTCAGGAAAGAAGGGAGGCTGGAACAGACGCCCCCTCTCCTTTTACCTCGAAAGATGACTCCAACTCATCCACCAAGGTGCTTGGAGAAGATCTCGAAGCCCCTGGCGTGGCCTGGAGAAGCGAAGCCTGGCCGGGCAGTCCCGGCGGCGGCGGCGGGGGCCCAGGGGGCTGCCCGGAGAACATACCTCCCAGTGGAGCCGCCATTTCTGAAATAGCGAGTAAAAGCGCATTGCGCTTGCGCAGCAGCTGGCGCACCGTCCCCGTCACGTGACGTGCCAGACGGCCCGCGAGAGTCCGAAGTTTGTCTATTGGGCGCCCGGGAAACCGGAAGTTTGGTACGCAGGTCTCCGCCTCCTTCCCGGTGCGCAAGGTTCCTGGATTTTCCTGTTATTTTTCTTGAGACTTGAGGGATTTGGGAGGGTTTGACACAGTTGTTTGGGAGAAAATCAGTAACTACGTTTGGACCGAGCCCTCCCGCGGGAGGCAGGATACTCCTGCCCGGGGCCTGACTGTTCCCTTAACGCTCGGAGTGACCGGCTAGGAGTCTTTCTCCGGGTGCCGTGTACCCGCTGTGTAAGGACGGAGGCACGGGTTCCTTCCACCGAAGTTAACTGACAGTTTACGGTGCACATAATTCCCTCTGGGGAGAGACAGGTAACAAAAACGGCTAACATTATGGAGGCTCCCTATCTGTGTGCTTGGCACTGTTTATGTTAGATGATTATTCTGACAGTGAGTCACTATGTTAATATATATGTACTTTTAATATATTTTTAAAAATCATTTTATCGTTCAAGTACAGTTGTCAGCATTTACCCCCATCCTAGCCTTCCCCACCTCCCTCCCCCCTTCATTTTGTCAATGTGTCTGTTATACATGTTCCTGAAAACCCTTACCCCCCTTCCCCCCATTATCTCCTCCCACCTCCCCTCTGGTTACTGTCAGATTGTTCTTAATTTCAAGGTCTCTGGTTATATTTTGCTTGCTGTTTGTTTTGCGGCTTAGGTTCCACTTAGAGGTGAGATCATGTTATTTGTCCCTCACCGCCTGGCTTATTTCACTTAGAATAATGCTCTCCAGTTCCATCCATGCTGTCCCAAAGGGTGTATGCTCCTTCTTCCTTTCTGCTGCGTAGAATTCCATCGTGTAAATGTACTGTAGTTTTTTGATCCATTCATTTACTGATGGGCACTTAGGTTGCTTCCAGCACTTGGTTATTGTGAATTGTGCTGCTACGAACATTGCGGTGCATAGTCTTTTGGATTGGAGTTTCAGGGTTCTTAGGATGTAATCCCAGCAGTGGAATTGCTGGGTCAAAAGGCAGTTCCATTTTCAGTTTTCTGAGGAAGTTCCATACTGTTTTCCACAGTGGCTGCACCAGTCTGCATTCCCACCAACAGTGCACTAGGGTTCCCTTTTGTCCACAACCTCGCTAGCACTTGTTTGTTGATTTGTTTATGATGGCCATTCTGACTGATGTAAAGTGGTATCTGATTGTGTTTTTAATTTGCATCTGATGGCTAGTGATGCTGAGCATCTTTTCATATGTCTCTGGGCCCTCTGTATGTCCTCCTTGGAGAAGTGTCTGTTCAAGTCTTTAGCCCATTTTTTAAATTGAGTTGTTTGTCTTCCTGGAGTGGAGTCATGTGAGTTCTTTATATATTTTGGAGATCAGACCCTTGTCCGAGGTATCATTGGTAAATATGTTTTCCCATACTGTTGGTTCTCTTGTCATTTTACTGCTCTTTTCTTTAGCCATGCAGAAGCTTTTTAATTTGATAAGGTCCCATTTACTTATTTCCTTTATGTCCCTTGCTCTAGGGGACATATGAGTGAAAATATTGCTGCATGGAATGTCTGAGCTTTTCCTGCCTGTTTCCTGTAGGACTTTGGTGGTGTCATAATTTATATTTAAGTCTTTTATTCACGTTGACTTTATTTTTGTGTATGGTGTAAGTTGGTAATCGTTTCATTTTTTTGTATGTAGCTGTCCAGATCTCCCAACACCATTAGTTGAAGAGGCTATTTTTACTCCATTTTATGCTTCTTCCCCCTTTGTCAAATATTAATTGACTATAGAGACTTGGGTTTATTTCTGGGCTCTCTATTTTGTTCCATTGGTCTATGTGTCTGTTCTTATGCCAGTACCAGGCTGTTTTGATTACCGTGGCCTTGTAATACAGTTTGATATGAGGTACTGTGATTCCTTCTACTACTATGCTAACATTTTAATAACTTGCTTTTAACAGGTGATTACTCATCTCTTCAGAAGGTAAACGTATTTTTACTGCATTTAATTTTCCAGGTACATGTGTGACAATGCAGCACATGGAGTCCTCCATGTGCCAGGTACTACTTAAGGATCTGCGTGTTGTAGCAATCCACTCCAAGTCTCTGCCCTCATGTTTTTGTGGGAGAGAGATGAACGCATAAATATTAATATATATAGCAATACCATGTAGAGATACATGCTAAGACAAAAAAAAAATGTATCCCCATCAGAGGATTGCTGGTGATGGATTTGAGATAGGTGGTTGGAAAAGGTCTTTCTGGGGAGATGTGCCCTGGAGTGACAGGAGAGAAAATTTAACTTGGAAAGCTTTCTATATAGAGGGGTCCCTAAAGAAGGAGCCTGCCCGATGTATTTAAGGAACCACAGAAAAGCCGGCATGGCCACAGTGAGGGAGGCAGGGCAGACGTGGTCAAAGAAGAAGCCAGAGCTTCCCTTTGCCTGTCAGTCTCAGGTCAGATCAAAGGTCATCTTCCTAGCTTCTGTCTTAGCCCCACACTCTCAGCCACTATCCTGTTTCATTTTTTTTAAAGATTTTATTTATTTTTAGAGAGGAGAGAGGGAGGGAAACATTGATCAGTTGCCTCTCACATGCCCCCAGCTGACTCTCACATACCCCCAACTGGGGTCCACTGGCCAACGAGGCATGTGCCCTGACTTGGAGCCAAACTGGTGATCTTTTGGTCCGCAGGCCGGCACTCAATCCACTGAGCTGCACCAGCCAGGCCTACCCTGTGTAATTTTCTTCACAGCGCTGAAACATCGTCTGGAATTATTTTGTTGGTGTTATTCTTCATTGACTAAGTTGCCTTACGTACGTACATGCACACTGCAACTGGAATGCTAGCTCTATGAGATCAAGGCCCGTCTGCTTCATTTGTGTTCCCAGCACTCAGAACTGTGCCTGGCATAAAGTAGATGAAATAGACATAGCTTGCCACGAGGGAGCTAGTCTACGTCAGCAGTTCTCAAATGTTTGAGTCTCAGGATCCTTTACTTTACATTCCGAAAACTGGGGACTCCAAATGTTTTTGTTTGTGCGGATTGTGTCAGCCAGTATTTACCTACTCAAATTGAGAATAGGTAAAATATTTACCTATGAAAACTGAGAATTTAAAAATGTATTAAAAAACTTACTATGTTAACATAAATATTGTTTTAATTAAAAATAAAAATTTTCCCAAACCAAAAATAAATGAGTAAGAAGAGTGGCAGCTTTTTACTTTTTTGCAAAATCCCTTTAGCTCACAAGATCGTTTGTGTCCCGTGATTACCTAACCAAGAGTAAGTTGCCGGAGCGTGGTCAGTGGCACTTCCCTTGGATTCACCCCAGAGTAGAGCCCCTTTGGGTTTTGCTGAAAACACATTTCCTCGTTTAAAAGTGGGCGAACACGGCCTGGGAATGATCACTGAGAAGAGACGACGTGTGAGGGAAGCTGAGTGCAGGGCCTGGCACAGACTGAGTGCTGCTGAGAAAAGACAAGCGGTGTGATGCAATTTATTTAAAGATAATCTCCTCCAGGTAGAGAAACAAGGTAAGCAAGTGAAGGCAGGGCCAGTAAGGCAGTAATCTAGGAGAAACCTGGTTCCCACACAGAGAGAGAACTGTGATTTGTGCAATACCAGGGCAGTTGAGGTGGAGGGCAGAGGTGGTGAGATGTGGTCAAATAAACTCCATGCCTTGCTTAGGAAAAAAGCCAGCTGCTTGGGAACAGAATGTGTAAAGGCATTAATTAATTCTGACTTATTTGAAGGATTCAGGCAACCGTTTCCCCAGGATTGTGATTAAAGGGAGTAGTTCAAAGTTCAAGAATGGCAGAACTACAGCCATAGAATGTGGCAGGCGGTAGAGAAAGGAACCACGGAAGTCGTCAGGCCACACTGTCTAATCGATGACCAAGTGACAGGGCGTGGTTTCAGCACTCTTATTCCTTCAACCCTAGACTGTGATGTTTCCAAGGGCAGCGACTACATCTTGTCTACTCGGCCATCCGTACCACCTTCTACAATGCCTGGCACAGGTTAAACGTGGAATAAACGTTTGCTGGATCACATGCTTCACTCCAAAACAGCAACACTCTCTGTTTCTGTGACCATGCAGGATATGAGAGCATTTCCAGATTTAATCTACCATAATCTTAACCTTTTAACTGCCAAGATTTCATCAAGTTCATTTTCTATCCCATGGTCTCCTTTCTCAACCATCCATTCACCCAGTGTTGACGTTCTGTGCAGTGAGCAGACATACAGCAATAGAGACACGGTGCCTCCCCTCACTGCATGTGTAATATGCACAGTCCCTTTACAGCAGGGCCTTAGACACTGCACTACATCCAGTAACGTTTCTTGAACTCAAGGCCATGTGTTGGGTTGCAGATCCGGGGCTCTGCAGATCCATTGATGGGTTCTCACCTTTTCCCCTACTTTCTAGTTCACAAACATTAGCAATTTACTTTTCTTGAGATTTAGTTTCCTTATCTGTATAATGTGTCACAGAGATTGCCAATCTCCTGTCCTCTTCTGCCTTTTTTCATCAGGGCGACAAGTGCACCTGGTTACTCTTCATCTCCCCAAATCACTGGCACTAACATGGCTTATACTGGTTGATGATATAAGCACATTATGTGGGACTTCAGTGAAAGGTCTTTAAAATGTGTTAATGGTTGCCCTGGCTGGCGTGGCTCAGTGGACTGACTGCCGGCCTTCGGACCAAAATGTTGCTAGTTCAATTCCCAGCCAGGGCATATGCCTGGGTTGTGGGCCAGATCCCCAGTTGGGGGTGCACAAGAGGCAACTGACCAATGTATCTCTCATGCATTTATGTCCCCCTTCCAAATAAATAAAATATTAAAAATAAATAAAATGTGTTAATGGTGAATGTATCCCCTTTGCCTTGCTCCCTTTCCTCATTTTCATGTAGCCTTCAGCCCCCGCAGCCACCTGGGACTGAGGGAGCCTGAAGCCATGGTGGGGACACTGAGCCTGTGGGGCTGCTTGAGTTCTGGATTCCTCACTTCAGCTACCTTTTAACACTATTGTTCTAAAACACTGCTGTTCTGAATTTGCTGCTCTCCACAGCCATGCCCCGTCCTCACTGAAACAGATTCAGGTGAGACCACCTGTCTCAGATTGGGGCTCTGAGATCAGCCAAGGGTCTGTGAAACACCTGGCAGCCAGATGCATGGGCATCAGCTGGATTACATAAGCACGTGAACCAAGGGCTATGCCAGGCCTTTTGTATCTCACACTCTAAACACACAGGAGTTCTCTTGTTCTTTATTCAAAAAAGGCCTTTGACAGAAGGCCTTCTGTCATATCCCTGTTTGGCCTTCTGAGTTACCCAGAAGGAATCTAAATGTTTGTTTCCTTTCATAAGCTGGTAGTTCCACCTTCCAGTTTCACCTTTTCTGGACATGGAGACCTGGAAGAACATGTTAACTCACTATTCCCGCCTGATTTTAATTCTAATAACATGAGCACAAACAGCTATTTCCATTCCCTCTCTATAAACAAGTTTAGACACAGACAGTATCTTCTTAGATATCAATAACTCTATAAAGAGCTTTTCCTGTCAAACTTTCAGAGTCTTAAAAAAAACAACAGGCATCCATCCTACTCGTGTAATTTGATTCACTCCACACAAAAATAAAACACAGGAAAAGCTGTCTTGGAAATCTGCACAAATGGAAGTTTGTTGACTGGTTGTAGTATCAGGTGGTAAGCAAACAGTTTGCCTATTGACAGTCCCTTTTGTGGTCTTATTTCATAACTTCAGATAAATTCCACATTCATTCAAGTCACTGAACTGAAAGAAAGGATTACAGTGTGGCAAGAACGCCAGCTCTGGAGGCAGGACTGCCGGGGCTTCAGTCTCTGCTTTCCACTTACTAGTCTGTGACGTTGTTGCCATGTTAATACCTTCTCCGTGCCTCGTTTTCCTAATCTGTTATATGGAGATGGCAGTGCCCACATCACAAGCTGATAAGCTCATCGCTGGGTGATTGGTAACATTGAGATAATATCTGTATCACTGTGCCTCAACTTGTGTAGTTCGCACAACAAGGCCGAAAGAGGTGAGTTAGGTTACAGCAGTCGTTGGGTTTACAGTGCTATACAGTATGAGGAAATACCAGAGCCACACCAGGGAGCACAAAAAGCTGGATTTATTGTTTCTGACAACTGCACAGCAACTTTTAATTTGTTGATGGTTCCTGGGATCACAAATCTGAAATACAATTTTCCTCCTCAATGAAAAACATACTCTGAAAAGCGATTAGGTAGTTTTAAAAAATGCAATCCGTATACAAGATATCTTAAAAATCTTTTCCAAGCAAGACACTAGCTTTATATTTTAAAATCGCATAAAAATGAAAAAAACAAATCAAGGCATACAAATTTCACTTTGTTCTACATTTTTAAATACAATCCTTTGTTTCCTTTAAAAGATTTTCATCCCTTGCAGAATATTTTGAAGCTCAACCGCCCATTTAAGACAGGATGAAGGAACTTTAGAGTACCTGAACTACGCACTGTCTTGACTGAACCGAACCAAGAACTCGATCAGAGTCCTCGTGGGCCTCCCAGTCATGCCTTTCCGCAGATACGAAATCTCATCCTTGTTGGTCATCACACCTGCTATGTCTAGGTGCGCCCACTTCGGATGAGTCACGAACTCTTTCAGGAACGCTGCGGCTGTGCACGCTCCTGCGGACCTGGAAAGACAGAAGTCACTGTTTTACCGCACGTAAGTGTGCATGGAACTTTTCATTAAGATCCTCCACTCTTGCTAAGTAGACTCTATGGCCAGAGAGCAAAAGTCAAGCTTACGACACCTAAGAAGTTAACCCAGAAATCACTTCCAGATACTTATCTTCAGACAGAGCTTTAAATAGTAAAGGATAAATTCCAAATTCCCCTTTTCCCGAAGTAATGAATTTCTATATAATCCATCTCGTCTACTTACCATGTGTCTACAATGACCTTTAGACTTGAAGACATGTAAAATTGAGAACCATTTAAGAAATACTTAAAAATTACAGAGATTAGAAACTAATGCTCATAAGCACCACATTAAAAGAAAATTGGGTAGTTCAACCTTCTGCGAATGGGGCTAAAATTGACAATGGCCATTCTGGCAACCAACAATGACCGCGGAAACACACTCCCGTGGCTCACGTGACATACCTGTACTTCCCGATGTTGTTAACATCAGCAAGCTGGCAGTCCACAACCTGTCTTGTGTAGTGTTCGAAGAGGGGCATCCTCCAGACGCGGTCCCCCGTTTCAACACTGGCCTACGGAGGAACAGGCACGACGGTCGGAAGACTGGAGGAAGTGGGGTTTGGGGGCAAACTCACAGCACTGATGTGGAGTGTTCAGTGCGAGTGGAAGACAGCTGTTCTGACCTATTACTCTAAAACATTAAGCTACACAGCAGATTCCAGGTTTATTTTATTATTAATTATTAAAACACTTAAGAATTATAAAAGAAACCAAGCGTGTAGTAAAACAATCCCACAAATCTGTAGGGCATTTGCTCAAAACATCAAATTACTATTAAGGGTCTCAGTTTAAATTATGAAGCTGGTATCCTGTAGTAGGTACAAGCTGTGATGCTTGTCCCCTCGGTGTGCTGGGGAAACCCGTGCCTGGAACTGGACCACTGAAGCCCAGGGTCTAAGACGAGGTGACCTCACTCATTCATGCAATCATTTACAGGTATTTGTTCATTCCATGTTGGCTGAACTTTTACTGAGCACTACCATTACAGAATAAAGAATTCACTATCTGAACCGTCAAAGGGACCAGTGTTTTAACACATCAGAAAGCAGCAATACAAGCTGAGTAACTTTCAGGTGAATCGGCCAACGGTTGAAGGTGGCCGTCTCCAGGAAAACAGACACTCAATTGTTGTAAACAGCAGGCGGTTCTTTAAATAATGTTTCTGCATATATCATTTTGCTTTTTTCAAAGCAGCTTACATTTTTAAAAAAACTGACAATGTGGTGGATGCTGAGACGTGGGTGCATGGGAGGCTGGAAGAGAGGTCTGTGGCTTGGCCTGGGAGCTGGTATCACCGGGGTGGGGAGAGGAAGGCTTCACAAACGGGAGAAGACAAAGATGAAGAGGAAGCGATTTAGAGTGAAAAGTGTAGCACCTAAAACCAACATCAAGAATTGTTCATTTTGCATTTGTTTCCCACTGGCACACAGCAG
>PVJI01019804.1:0-30265 GCA_004026765.1 Micronycteris hirsuta
ACCTAATGCGAACCTGTGCGTAGTAAATGAGGACCACCCTAGATGTAATGTACCCAGAAAGACAATAAAAGCCTGTCAAGGCAAGGGTCAGTGCACTCTCCTCTTGAGAGAGTGGTCATGCCTTCCCTTTTCCTCCACAGGACTAGGTAGTCCGTGTGAATTTGTCTCTGTCTCAGCCATGATGCCGCGGACACTGCAGGCCGGTGTTCACATCATGGAACAATCAATATGCAACAGCATGCAGGAATCTGAAATGCATTACATTAAGCAAAAAGAGCCACATTCAAATGCTGTGTACTGTACGTCATATATTTTTCTAGAAGAGGCAAAATTATAAGGATAGAGAACAAATCTGGGGGCACTAAGATTCAGGGGAGGGTTTGGCTATGCAGGGACAGTGTAAAGGAGTTTTTTAGGTGACTGTGGTGGTGGCTACATGAATATATGCATCTGTCAAAACTCATGCACTGTACACCAAAAAGGGTTCATTTTAGTGTATGTTAATTTAAAAAATTAATTTATACAGGCTGTATGCATATATTAAGCTTTTGTTTTAAAGAAAAGTATATTTATGTATATATATATGGTTCAAAAGTCAAAATCTGAATACTAACATTGGTATCTCTGAGTGATAAATGTTTTTCTCTGTAATTTAAAAATATATTTTTTAAGATTTTATTTATTTATTTTTAGAGAGAGGGAGAGGGAAGGGGAAAGAGAGGGAGAGAAACATCAGTGTGCAGTTGCCTCTCGCACACCCCCGACTGGGGACCTAGCCCGAAACCCCAGGCATGTGCCCTGACTGGGAATCGAACCGGTGACTGTTTGGTTTGCAGCCCTCTCTCAATCCACTGAGCTACACCAGCCAGGGCCAAAAATAATTTTTATAAAAATAGGATTTGTCTGAAATCTGACTATACACATGTACAAACACTGCATACACATACAATATATAAAACTGAAGTCTGACTCTCTATGTGTATATGCAGTTCTCAAATAAATGCCATCTTAAAGCACTCAAATGCTAAGATGCACAGAAAATTAAGGGTAATTGAGATGGAATATATTTTCTTCCCTATGTTTTTCTATGTTATACAAATTTTCTATAATTCTATGCATTGCTTGTGAAATTAAATTCTTAAATAATAATAGCCTGACAAATCTAAATATTAGTCAATATGAAGGGGCTACACTATCATCTAACAGACTTTCTAGAATTCCATGCTTCTCAAATACTGTAATGAATACATTCTATTTTCCCACGATTCAAAAGAACAGTATTCAAGCGATTTCTCTGGTTATTCTCGGTTAGTCTATCTTGACCAAGCCTATCGAAGCTACATTCCATATCTTGCTCCAAAGTAGATCTGACCCACAGATGTCCCACACTGACAGAGGGCCCGTGCTCGCTGTACTGTGGCAGGACTATCCTGCAGGGAGAAACGGGCCCTTTAGCTGTCTATCCGGAGGCTGCTAGCACTGAAGAAAGCTCAGTTGTTGCGGAATCCTAAGCAGTAAGATTTTTCCAAGCATACTTAGATCACAGGAATATCTGATTCAACATGGAAAATTATACTATTGTTCACAGTCCCACAGCAACACATGACATTTCAGGGTAACACAGAGAAACAAATGAAAACCCTCAAGAGCAGCTACTAATTTTGCTAAATGTTATAGCAGAGATGGGGGATGGCGGGGATGGGGAAAGAAGTGACCTCAGTGAGTGGTCAGATGACTTTCTGTAATTTCAATAACAGTTGCAACGAAGAAAGGGAATGGGTGGCAAAACCAGGCCCTTAGTTTATGTTTGATCCAAACCAACACTTTCAAAGAAGGTAAAGAGAAGGTAAATACTTCTATACGAAGTATTATACCCACAATTCTTCCCCCAGGTTAGGAAAAAGCATTAACCCTGCAAGTTTATGTGCACATTTCAGGGTCAAGGATGATTCTACTAAAAAAAAAAAAAAAACAAACAAAAAAAAACTGCAGATTCACCCTCTTTGTATAATATCCAAAAACAAAAAATATAAACAAAAAAACCTCTCTTCATTTTGTTCACTGAGGACTCAATGAACTATTGGCCTTGACGTGGCAGTCTGTGGTTTTAACTGGCAAAACTAAGCACCCTAGTTACATAATGACATACAGAATCTCTTCTCAAGATATTTTATTTCCTATTTAATATTAAGCCATGAACTAGAGTCAAGAATATTTTATTATAAATAATAGGTAAATATAAGAAAAACTGAAATGCATTGTTTAGTACACTTATATAGTTCTATCTTTTTAACGTTTTTTTTAAACATTGAAAATTCTTAGCATGTCTAAAAGCAAAAAATATATCTTCCAGGTATACTTGACCATTTCCTGCTCTTTGAACACCCCAACTGTTTCAATATCTGAGCCCTTATTTACCCTTCTCACTCTGTGGTGTTCTTAAATTCTCTTTCAATACAGATTGAGAAAATAAAAATAAGCGCCTAGATGCTATTACTTTAAACCTCTTCAAAAATGCCTTCACCCAGTCAAAATATAAGGCCATGCCTTTGGCTTTCCTCAAGTCATGATATAAGAAACATCAACTATAAAAATACTCCTATATATTCTGCTAAAAATCAATCAAAGGCATTATCTACTTTCTACACAATGTTCTTTGTATGACAATCTGAGTGATAAATGACCTTGCAAAGTCGGTGCCTGGAAAGAACTGTATTTTTCTGATAAATTGCTCTGCTTCCTTTATGCCAACACTAGGGACAATGCAATCAAATGTGTATTCTTTTTTGCCTTGGTTGCCCTGAAGATTATCTAAACTTGCTTCATAATGGTAATAAATAACCTATCCCTGGTGCCTAACAAGTTTTTCTCTTCCTTTTAGTTTAAAGTTGTCATTTTTTACATGTTTTTAACCATTTCACCATGAGTCCCCTTCAATATATTTTGAAGTATGTTTAAATGTTTTTTTATCCTCACCCGAGGCCATTCCTATTGGTTTTTAGAGAGTGGGGAAGAGAGAGGGAGAGAGAGAGGGGGAGAAACATTGATGTGAGAGAGAAATATCGATTGGTTGTCTGTCACACACACCCTGACTGGGAACCAAACCTGCAACTCAGGCCTGTGCCCTGACCAAGGATGAACCTGCAACCTTTTGGTTTACAGGATGACGCTACAATCGACTAAGCCATACCGGCAAGGGTATGTTTAAAGTGTTTTCAATATAGTAGGCAGAATTAATATATTGAGGCTGTGTTCTATAAACTATTCCATGTTAAATTATAAAACAGAAATGATGCGGCCTAGAGCAACATTTATGACAGTAGAATGTGCAGACAAACCACCTGATGGTCTTATTAAGATGTAGATTCTGATTCAGAAGGTCTGGGGTGGAGCCCAAGGTTCCATATTTCCAGCAGGCTCCCGGGTGAGACGGACACTCTGGTTGCCAGACCACACTTTGCGGAGGCAGGACCTAAACAGCCCTCCGCGCACACGTACACGAAGTCAGTGCAGAGAGAACAAAGAGTGAGATGCGGCCCTGAGAGAGAACGCTCAAAATGCTGGGCACCAGGAAGCAGAGCAAATGGAAAAGCCAAATTTTTGTTTCGATCTTTACAGATCAAAGGTCCTAAATCCAATGTCAGTAGTAATTTAATTTTTAGTAACAAATGTCCAGTTCATGTTTTTCAAAGAAGTTGATTCTGGCTTATGTGCTAGACATTCTACACATATTTGAATAAAGTTCTGATTGATATGTTAAAAAAAAATCCCTTTTATTTCAAATGTCTTAGGAGGAGTTAGGGTAAGAAAAGAATGCTCATTGAAAATTTGGTAAGAAAAACTTTCCATTTGTTCAAAAGTTTAAAAATACTTATTATACGCGAGCACTCCCTTGAAGCCTCAACATGCATCTGCCCTTTTCTTTTATTTATGCTGGTTTTATTCTGATTTCTCATTTTAATAATTTTTGGGGGCATTGTTCCATAACTTGAGGGGGGCAAGTATTCTTTCATTAGTGATAAGTGAACGAATCTGTACCATTTGAAGAAAATTCATCGGTTGTAATATTGGTTAAGGAAGTACTTGAAATCAGTTAGTTTAAATTTTCTTCCTCTCCAGCTTATTTCCAGTTAAGGGTATTCTTCCTCCAGGTAGGGCATGTTGCATAGTGATAGTCTCCAGAATACTTTACAGTAAAGCAAAGACCTAGTTTTTCCAGTGTTGCTCAGTTTTTATAGATTCTCGTATTGCCTACTGTTACATGTACGTCTCCTCTGCACAGTTTCATAGATGCAGTAGGCTGAAACCTGGACTTTGGTTAAAGTGAAAATTACCCAATTACCTAACACACATAAAAACCTGTGGAGTCATTGCCTAAGCACAAAAACATTTCAGAATTTTTTTGTTTTAGGCCAGAGGATACAAAGCCACACGTACTAACTTTCTATTACCGAGTAACAAATCACTGTATATTTAGTGCCTACAGCAACACAGATTTATTTTACATTTTTGGACGGCAGAAGTCCAAAATGGGTCTCACCAGGTGAAAACCAAGGTGTCAGCAGGGCTGTGTTCCTTCTGGAGACTCCAAAGGAGAATTTATTTCCTTGTCCTTTCCAGCTTCTAGACACCCCTCTACAATTCTTGGCTTTGGCCCCTTCCTTCCCCTTCAAAGCCAGCAATGTTGCATCTCTCTGTCACTTTCTTCAGCGGTCACATCTTCTTCCATCCACCCGACTCCTTTTCTGCCTCCCCCTACTTTTAAGAATGTGTGTGATTTACTTTGGGCCCATCTGGATAATCCAGGATAATCTTCCTATTTTAACATCAGCTAATTAGCAAACTTAACTCTCCTCTGCCTTGGGACCTAATATATTCATAGACTGCGGGGACATCTTTAGGGACCCGTTATTCTGCCTACCACACCACAGCATTCCATTTCCACTTACGAACTTGAGTTTTCCTGAAGCACGGTAGTTCTCTTAACAGTTTTTCAATGCTGGAAAAAGAAGCTCTTGGGGAATAACAGTATAAAATTACTGAGAGCAATATCTTGCATTTCAGTGTTTAACCATGAGTTTTGATTCTCTCGGGATGACTCATACTCAAAGCAAGCTACGGCTGCAGCTGGAACGGACACTGCCATGCAACCGTCTGCTCCTGGATACATGGAGCCTTAGACTCCCGACTTGCATTCTGGTAAACTGTTGCCATGGAACATGGAACCAGACTGTGGCCATCTGGATAAATGTCCAGAATCCCCGCAAGCCACGTTGACTAGAAAAGGGCCCACTCCTTGAAACTGTGAGAAGCTATACCCTCTTCCAAAATTGCTCTAATGACCTTCGAATCGTTAAAATCGTCCAAGGCACTAAGCAATAAAGTTTATTTAACACACAAAAATGAAAAGTTAAATGAGTAAATTATAGTAGCCTAAACTTTTCATGCCATTTCTAAGGATTGACAGGTTGGTTGTTTTAACAGCTATACAATGCTTAAGCTCTAAAGACTAGAAATCCATACAGCCTGTCCATAAAGTATCCAGCCATCCAATAAGGAAAATAGAGACATTTATTGAAGAAGATATAAGACACAAGAAACATTGTACATAGGATAATGACCCCTTAGTCCCCTTCAAAGCGATGACCTTCTTGAGGAAATCTCATTCACTGGTAGCAGTTTGAATCAAGTCATCAGCAACTGCAGTACCACGTGTCTTCTGCTCTGGTAGCAGAAGCTGCAGAATGAATCTTGCCAGGACACGTTTCATGCCGAGATCCTCTGTCAAAATCTCAGACACAGTAGTTTTTGGAATCCCCAGTTCAGCTTCTAGTTCTCACACTGTCAGACACTCATTTTTGTTGATTGCAGCCCATACACGTTCAACATTCTCAGGTGTTCTGGTTGTTGCAGGCCTTCCAGAACCTGGATCACTTTCAACAGATTTTTGACCATCTTTGAAGCATTTGTGCCACATTTAATTTGTGCTGCACTCATTGCATCCTCCCTGAAAGCCTTCTTAATCAACCAAATAGTTTCTGGGAGGAAAGTTCAAGCCTAACACAAAATTTAATATAGATTTGTTGCTCTACTCATTCAATCATTTTGAATATGATGGTCACACAGTGCACATGCTCACTCAATGGCATCTACCACCCCCACTGACTAGTACAGTGAAGTCATCATTGTTCACACATGAGCATTCCAGGCCACTCTCCTTGACTGGCTGGCTGCCAGGTTACATCAATGTCATGCAAACTGTTCTCATTATCTGAACAATGGCTGGACTTTTTCTGGACATATTTCATACATGTGTATATATATATATATTATATATATACATACACATATATGGTGTGTATATATATACTGATATATACATATCAGTTTGCTTGAGTGTCCCTCTGTGAATATATTCTACACATACTTTCTCACAAGAACTCATGGTTAAAGAGAATTATTGTATCTCAGTCAGAACCACAGAGAGTAAGAAATCTGGATGACTGGCTGAAGGCCCCATACAAACTGAATCTAAATATAAAACCAAGTAAAAGTATCCAATTTGAATTTATCCCTGAACTTTGATAGACAAAGTCTATTTGTGATGATCATTATTTAAAAGAGACATGTCCAATGATCAAATACTAAAATATAAAATATAATATGACAGACCAAGAAGAGTCAAGTTGGCTCTATCACAGCTTCTCATCACACAGAGGTTATGAGAAATACATTGCTTTACATGAGGCTTATTTTTCAACACACAGTAAGCAATGCCAATGAGAGAAGCAGTCATCGCTCATGGATTAACTGACACCTTTGCTTTCTATCCTTCTCAATGGCTGACCCGCCTTACTCCGCTCCCCTACACACTATATCTAAGGCAAAAGTGCTTCTGAGAACTGTTCAGAGTTCCTGTGGCTCTGCTGGCGTCTCCATCAGTATTTTAGCTCAACACTGCTCCTTGGTGACTTTGAAGTGGGCCAGCTCTAAGGGATATTGTAGTGACCTAAGAAGAATTTTGTTCGCAGAGCCCCTAAACCAATTCTGAAAACCTAGGCATATTTTTAAATACTGTCTAAATGTTTTAACATAAGTTTAAACACTTGAAAAAAGGACATGACTTCTCACATCCTGATATATATATATATATATGTGTGTGTGTATATATATATATATATATATATATATATATATATATATATATACATACACATCAGGGCTCTAGATTTCACTCATTCAATCTGTAGCAAATGTATGCTGTACATCATAACTGGCAGAGCCAATCAACCCAATACACCTTCCTGTCAAAACAAGCCTGACTTCATTTTCCAATCCAATATGAAGACAGTCCTGATGAAAAATCATCTAGCTTCTGAATGGTAAAAGGAACGGGTAAATACAACATGGAGCTTTGTCATGTGCTTATCCCTTGGATGAATGGATGAGAACATGACAAAGAAAAAAAGAATTGGCAGGCATTACCTATATTCAGAAGGAGATCAACTTCAAAAAAGACATGGAATTTGAAGATTTGAAAAATGAAACCCCTGAAACACTGGGAAGTCTTGGGCACGCCATGTGCCCTAGGGTACGAGCCCACTTTAGAGACTGCTGGGAAAAAAAAGAACTTAAGTTCCTCTCTGAATGTATCTAATGTGACACAAACGTAAGTGACACAAACATTTGAAACAAAAACTCTGTGACTGCATTTTTCTCTTTTGAAGGATCTGAAGCCTTTGGAAATACTTAAAGCAAATATCACGTTCTCTTCAACAAAGTGGAGGGTCAACAATTAGAGAGGACAGTCTCGCTTGTGTAGCCAACCTGGTATACAATCTTGGACAGACAGTTCTGGCGTCCCAGGAATTGGTTCAGCGTCGTCTGTAGTCCTTAGGCATGGGTTGCTTTTGTCTGAACCGTCTGCCCAGACTTTGTTGGTCATCTTTTAGCGTGTATTGGACCCAGAGTGAATTAGCCGCCTTTCATTCTGAGGTTCCTGCATTCCACCCAATGCCATTTCTGGGCCTCCTGTCCATGTTCTGATCCTCTGGCCCTTTTAGTGCCAGAAGTGAATATGTTAAAAAACAAACAAACAATAATAACAACAAAAAAAAAAATCCCCTGCAGGTGCCAAGGCTATTATGTTGTGCCAAAAGAGGGTCTGTTTATGCAAACTAATGCAATCTTTACATGGAATGATAGGAAATTGGGGTGTAAAGTTACACTGGAATGGCATTTTGAAAATCTCTATCCCCTAATGTTTCTGGGTAAAAGGAAGTTATGAAATTACTGATAATGGGCCAAAAATAAAAAACAAAAATAAAAATAACCGATGGAAAACAGATAACTTTATTAGGCACTTTCTCTTCTTTGTGTGGAGGATTTTGGTCCTTGCAGAGGAAGCTCCAAGTAATTCGACAGTACCCAGTTTCCACAGTTGCTGCAACTTGATCCCACGATGGGCACTCTAGAAAGCACCTTGGGAGCGAGTGAGTCGGAGGCCCCTCATGATCAAGGTTGTCCAATCCATTTACTAAGTTGGGCATCCTTCTGTGTCACCTCTTAGAAGCATGTATGTGTCCCCCTTCAAATAGCCCACAACCTGGTTGCACCCCACCTCCACTTGAAACACAGCAACCAGGTAATGTGGGTGGTACAGAGGGGCTGCCGAGGGGGTAGGCAGGCCTTTAGACGCAATCACGGGGGAAGAAGCGAGGACCAGAGTGGATGCTGGAGGCGCGTGCCCACAGGCGCTGGAGCACTCACAAATATTCTCGGGCTAAAGTGCAGGGCGGACGGGGAAAGGGAGAGGACAGCCTTACCAGATCTATGAACGTCAGGAATTTCCAGCTCCCTCCGTAGGTCTGATGCGAGGGCATTTCGATGGCCTTGTAGTTGCACAGGATGGAGCAGTAGGACAGCAGGATCGCCACCCGCAGCACCTGACAGGGGACAAGCGCCATGTTCGCCTGAGGCCTGGACCGGCTGGGCGGCAACGAGAAGAAGCGGGGTGCCGGAGGCACAGGGTGCGCGTGGTGGGAGGCCGGGCGCAGAAGGCGGAGGGGCGGGACGGCGCTGAACGGAGTGTGCCCGGCCGGATCTCCGCGACCGCGACTGCACGGGCGACCTGCAAGGGCGCTATCTGTGGCCGCGGCCGGGCAGGCGGTGTGGCGTCAGCTCTTTCGTCATCTCCGTCATTCTGTTCCAGTGTTTTGGGGCCCCGGGCGACCCGACCGGGGGCGCCCCCTAGGCTTCCCAGGAGTCGGGGGTGAGCCTGATGGCTGGGGGGGGGCGGGGGGGGGTTGGGCTGGGCGGGGCTGGGCGGGACTGGGCGGGGCTGGGCGGGTGGGTGGAGTTATCCCCGAAGGCGTGTAGGGCTGGGAAAGGGAACGCCCTTCGACCTCTAGGGGCTGCTGCGGGTGACAATAACGGGGCCGGGCGGCAAGTAGGGAACCCTGCCCTGAAGAAGACAACTCCGGCGTCCACCAAGTGTTCCAGCTGCGGGGTTTCGGGGCGAGCCGGGTCCCTGGGGTTGTACCTCTTGGACAAATAGGGTGGTTGGTGCTGCGGAACCCGTGGGCTGTCAACGTGAGCACGGGTAGTGACTGCTTTATTTTGGACCCGATTGGATTTTTAGTGTTAGACTACTTACTGTTCATTATGAAATTCCCTTGTAAGTTCTATCCCAGTAGATATACTCCCTTGCTCTTTCCACAGGAGGTTTATAAATATCTTGTGACTATATAAGAAGACAGACTGTGAACTTTGGAAAAAGATTTATAAATAAAAGGTTATAAAGAGTCAGATAACTGTTTATGCTACACGATTACATTCTGCTTAAAAACAAATCATTCGGAGTTTGGATGTAAAACTCGTGTGTGTAATTTAACACTAATCTTTTCAGGGTGAAACTGGTTTTGCCCTTTTACTTATTTATTTTTTCCTACACTGCACATCCAGGGCTTAATGGAAGGAAAATAAATATAAACTGAATCCCTTTTGCCTTCCAGTAAATGTTGTCACATTGGAGTGTCATCATTCTGTGGGCTACGTATTCACATTTTAGCCAACCAGAAGCAGAGGCAAATTATGAAAAGACAACATAGGTATTTCCTGTGGATCCATTTAAAACAGGTGTCTTCTCCAAACAGTCTCGGAGTCAGAGACTGTGAGGGAGGGGCCAGGGAAAGCACAGTGAAAGGGAAAGGAGCACCTCACAAAGGTGGGCCTGAAGTTTTCCAGTCAAGTTCTAAACCAAAATTAAGAAATCCAGCAGATTTTTAAAATTGGCCTTATAATTATGCTAGTGGAAATGATATCACAAAAATATTAAGATTATTCCAAAAAGATTCTACCAGCCTAAAATTATTTGTTATTGATGATTTGTAGCTTCTCTTCATGTAAAGTTGAGTCTAATTTTTTTTAATTGTGTGTCCATGCTACATGTTCATAAGATTGCAATTTAAAAGTAGATCTGAAGATCTGTCTTGCTAAGTCCTTGATAAAGTTTTACATGCTCATGGGATATCCTTTTAGTTGGATACGACTTCCTACCTTACAATTTCAAAAATATTTAATAAGACTCCTTATCCCCATCATTAAAAACCATAAAAATATTTTCATAAAGCCACTTAAAATTTTATTCTGTGGTCAATTTCTTTTCAAATAAATAACTATAGCACTCAAGAAGCGTTTTGAATCTATTTCACTGGGGTTGCCTTTGTTACTTGTGATTGCCTAACCATGGTAAGACAGAGTTTTGTGGGAGGTTTTAATGAAATATTTGCATAAACCTTGACTCAAATATTTTACGGAGAATGTCAGTCCACAATTTTGGGAACTTTTTGATAACTATGTATTAGCATGTTCAGGTTGTTCATTTCACTTTTTATGTACTATCTAATCTTAATTATATTATCAAGGTATTCTTAGTGAAAACAATGTTAATCTAGACATGGATTGAATTTTTACAGTGTAAATAATACAATGGGGTATTGCTTTTAAAACTTCATAGAAAGTTATCCTTTTTTATGAACTGCAATACTTTATTCACTGATAAATATTTACATGATGATTCCATATTTGAGTTAAAGAATACATTGTGAGGGGAAATATCTACATGTCACTTTTTTATCTTTTTCATTCCACCACAGAGTTAGTGGGGATGGAAGAGAATAACCTTATCCCCACGAGTTTCGTGGAAACATGTTTCCCAAGGGAATATTTCAAGACCCTGTTTTAGCTTCTAGGTACATTAGTATTTTTTTTATTGTAATAGCCCTTACTCTTACATAGTCTCTATATGGGGTGAAGGTATACTTCCTTGAGTAATGCTGAAAACTGTTACTCTTCTTTTTTATTGAGGGGGAGGGTGTCTGACATGTTAGTGATGATAATCCTCGCTAGTTTTAGAAATGACAGGAACCCCTGTGTCTCCCTTATGTTGTATTCCAAGAAGCCAACTTCAAATAGCCATGGGTCTTTGCTTAAAAATGCAAAGGGAAGAACTGTTCATACAATATCCTTACAATATTCTATGTTTACGTATTTCCTTTGATTCTGTATTTGTGTTAGATAAGCACTTTCAAACAGTCTCAATATATTTAAGCAAATCATTTCTTCCCCTTCACATTTGTCTGCTCCACAGGGTGGAAGTTGGGATGTGTTCCTGTGAGAGGTTTGGGCATCAGAAAGACCCCTGTGGTGTCGCAAAAAATACAGCTTTGAGTTGTTTATTTTTTCTTCATTATACAAGTAGCAGATTTATGATATTAAAATAGGAAAGCCTCTCACCAACCAGAGAAAACACTACAAACATTTCAGCATATACCTGCAAGTCTTTTTACAATATATAGGGGTGGAGAAAAGTATACCCAAAACAAGGTTTATTCTTGTATTACTTTATTATTATTGTTATTATTAACCTACTTTGGCCCACCCCTGTTTACTTAACGTGTTGTGACATACTGTGTAACGATTTGAACCACGCAGATTTCTTTTGCTTTACATTTAATAAGAATGTTCTCTAATTATTTAAAACTCTTTGTAAAATTATGGTTAATGATTATATAACATGTCATAATATGAACATATGTTTTGCTTAAACTTTTCTCTGTTTGTAGATATTTAGCTTGTTTCCAGCTTTTTATTGCTAGAAATACACTGTAATGTCTGCATTTTGAACTGAGAAGGTCATTCTTTTAAGGATTATTTGTAGCTTAACACCAGTGAAGAAACCACCCTTTTATAACCTAATGTGTATATTTTTCACATGTGTTTATATAAATTGAGCCAAGTAGAGCTCTTTTGCCATAGCAGGCAGTTTGGAAAGATTAAGATTTAAGTGAAAAAAATTGGTAAAAGTCACTCTTTTTTCCAACACCTTATGCTCATTACAGATTTTTAAAATTGCCTAGTGCCAATGCACTTAATTAATCAGGGTTTTTGGTGTGTTTTTCTTTTTGCTACTACCGGGAAGGGCTGTTATTTATAGGTCAATGAGCAGCATCTACTAGCAGTTGTGTTCCTGTTGCTGGTTGCAGCAGCTTTTGCTGATTTATAAGTGGACTGTATTTGCTATAGGGACGATTGCTTGGTGAGGGGATTTCTACATACCAAGGATTCTGTGGAGAGTCACAGAAAAGCTTTAGAGAAAATAGTGTGGCGATTAGGAGCGAGTCACCTTCTAGAGCTCACACAGATCTGTGACATCCTCCCACCTCCCGGAATCTTTCAGTGTGTTAGCCCACACAGTGCGTCCTGCTTGATCTCTCTCTCTCCTGCTGTGTGTGCACATATCCAGACCCAGCACATCTGGCAGCACTCGGTGTAAATCCGCTCTGACGACCCCTCTAGGACATAGGATGTGGTCTTCCTGCTCTGAATGATCCACGTGGATGGCTTACTGGTGATTCAAATTCTTTTTTTTTTTTTTTAAGATTTATTTATTTATTTTTAGAGAGAGGGCAAAGGTGGGAGAAAGAGAAGGAGAGAAATATCAATGTGTGGTTGCCTCTCATGCGCCCCCACTGGGGACCTGGCCCACAATACAACCATGTGCCCTGACTGGGAATCAAACCAGTGAACCTTTGATTTGCAGACTGGCACTCAATCCACTGAGCCACACCAGGCAGGGCCGGTGATTCAAACTCTACATGTACTCATTGAACTCGTTATTTCCTCCTCAAAAACTGCTCCTTCTGCAGTGTCCCCAGTCTCTGGAAACTGCACCACCCTGCTGTGTTTGAAATGCTGGACAGAGCTAGATGGCCTGGGAGTGTCAGTCCTTTAAGGTGCTAAAAATATCCCTGGAAGTGTGGCAAGTTGAAGGGAATCCCCTTACCAAAATTCTTCTCAAGAAGGAAACTGTGTGTTTTAAATAGAAGAAACGTGTGTATAAGCTACTTTGCTGGGCGGGGTAACTGGTGAAGAGAGACCTCCTTAAACATTAGAGAATTACACAAATTGTTGCTAAATTTCTTCTCCCCAGTGGGTGTCAGGGTGATTGCAGAGTTTCTGTTTTGCTGAGTAGAGTCTATATATGAGTTTGGTACTGAAACTTACTTGGCTCTGGGTAGCAGAGGAAAGGTGGACCACCACCACCACCACCAGGGGGCCCACAGCTTCCAGCCTCCAGCCTAATAAACGTTACACAGATCGATAATCAAAAGGTGTGGCAGAGGTCTTAACAGCAAATCCTTCAGAGAACAGGCATGCATTATAACTAAGTAAAGCCAGAAGTAAGGTAAGGGACATGGCTGGGTCTATAACAAACTAACGTAAATGCGTTTTAATTAATTTTTTTTTAAATTGTGTCAGCCAAAAAGAAAAAAAGCACACCTATGTGTTATAGTCAGCTGCAGGTAGAAACTTTTGGATTATCCTTTTGAAAGAGTGTTACGTTAACACCTTGTCCATGGGGTCCAAAAGGCCCCATCACTCACTTGTCATCATCATCAGCAAGAGCGAAGATGGCTTTGGTTGAAGCTGACAACCCTATTTCTGGAAGTAGGATGGAAGAAATCATGAAGACAGGTCAAAAGGCACATGTGCACTGTCTCTTCAGGAAAGTTCGCAGAAGAATCTGCCCACATCCATTCCACCTTCCCCTCACTGGCCCGCATCCTCCCACGTGGCCAAAGCCAGGAAAGGCAGCCTCCATTCTGGGCCTACTCAGGCCAAAATCAGGGCTCCGTTTTCAGGGAAGGGGAATATTATGAGTTGAATTGTGTTCCCCAAAAAGATATGTTGAAGTTCTCATTCCTCAGAAAGTGGCCTTATTTGGAAATAGGAACATTGCAGATATAATTAGTTAAGAGATGATGTCATATTGACATGGATTAGGTCCCTAATCCAAGATGACTGAGGTCCTTATAAGAAGACAGAGATTCACAGGGAGAATGCCACATTGCTGATAGAGTCAGAGATTGGAGTAATGACAAGCCAAGGAATTGCAGACTGTCACCAGCAACCAGGAGAGAAGCCTGGAATAGATTCTCCCTCATAGGCCTCAGAAGGAACCCACCCTGCCGACCCATTGATTTCCAGCCTGTAGACCCGTGAGACAATAAATGTCTGAAGCCATGCAGTCTGTGGCATCTCTAGGAGACTGATACAAGTGAGAGAGATACTGGGAGAGATCACTAACAGTTTCTACCACAGTATCCAATCAGTAGTCGAATTCCAGTAATCTGTCCTCTCTGACAGTTCTCAAATCTGAGCTTTTATTTTTATTTCTACTGTTGTTGCCTTATTGAATAAACTCTGTAACGGTTCTCCCCACCTCCTCCTTGTGTCTCCATGTCACCCTTAGCACTGCCACTACAATTATCTTCCTGAGATCTTAGGTTAGATTTCTATCACTCCTCTCCTAAAAAACAGTGACTCTCACTTCTTTAGCATGGTGCTCAACATCTTCCATGGTCTACCTGACCTTAACCCAGCGTTTCAACTTCCATTGTTGCACCGTTTCAAAGAGTTATGAATTCCATTATCATAGGAATACTTATCCGCCCTCCCCCAAAGCTCAACATTTACTTTTACTCTTGCATGCCTCTTGGATGCTAATAATTCATATCACCTTCTCCATCTGTCAAAATTCTACTCATGTCTGAAGGCCCAGCCCTGGCAGAAATTCTCCAATAATACCTATATTTGCAAAGACTCTGCCAACTAGGAAGCACTTTCATATTATACTAAGTGCCGATCATGGCATCTGCTCCTTATGGGGCAGCAGGTGAGCATCCCTGGCACAAACACCATCACCTTCTTGGAGGGGATCGTCCTGAGAGGCCCTTCCCATGGAACCAGCCAATCCATAGGGGACACATGTGTCAGACAGCATTCTCTCTCTTTTGTAACATGGGAAGTGTAATCCCCAAAAGTCTGAGATTATGTGAAGCAGCTAATCAAACTATTCCCTTGAGACCAGACTTTTTGTCCATCTAAGGCAAGACTTCGGGGGAACTGGTAGCTTCTGCAGTAAAGCGATAGCACAGAAATGTGGAATGCTGGGATGATGAGATGGGCTGCTACTTCTTACCATACTAAGTAACTTTTCCCTGAATTTAGGGAGGGCAGCTACAATGTCTGTGGTCCATTTATTGGCCCTCTGTGTTAATTATCCTCAGAGGTAGTTAAAAGTCTGTTTTAAAAATGAATATAAAAACACCCAGCACAAAAGAAGAGTTCAATAAAACTAAAACAAACACCATCATTTCGTTTTCAGGAGACATGTGATTTTCCATGAGAGATGGCAGTGTCAGGCAGGCCTGCCAAGTGCCAAACGCCAGTTTAAATGATCTGTGAAGTTGGCCAACTCAGAGCTGAGAGAGCTCTTTGTTCCCTCCTTTTGAGGGAAGACCCTGGTACCCAAGTGGGCTTGCTGGAGCCAAGGTTAGTTCTGACATCTTGTGCTCCCTGGAGCTGAGCATTCAGTCTCCATTCTGCTAAACAATTCATCTGTCAAAAAAAGCTGGCGAATTGCTTTTATCACTGACAGTTAGACTCCTAACATAGATGAAGATATCAGATCCACGGGATGTTTGGGAGTTTACTTGGGATTACCATGATCTGGCTGGGCCAAGCCACAGTTCCGAGTAAAGTTGGAAAGTGCTCGGAAGACTCCTGAGAAATATTTCATGAGAGCAGCCCTCCTCTATCCCTATCTTTCCTGTTTCACTATGTGTGCGATGGCTGGAGCTACGGTAGCCATCTTGTAAGCATGAGAAGAACCAGAGGATCTCAGAGATATTTCTCCTGACATCAGAGCACCAGCCATGGCCTCCTTCCAGACTTCTTGTGATGTGAGAAAACTAACCCCCTATTTTGTCACATGCAGCTGAATGATGGTACAAGGAGATATTCGGGGTTATTTCCTGGCATGCTTTAAAGAGTGCTGAATCATAGGATAGTGGGATACTACTAAGGAGACTGGGGTTTACATTTATGTATTTTTTAATTTAATAAGCAGTCATATAACAGTTGTGGGCCAAGCTCTGATCTGAGCACTTTATTAACCTCCTTACTGTTATTAACATCCTCACCAAGGGTGGTTATTACTAGTGTCTCCATTTCACATAAGAAGAAATAGAGGCATAGAGAAAATTAGTTAAACTGCCAAGGTCATACAGCCAGTAAATGGCAGAACTGGGACATGAAACCATGTATTTTGGGTTCTTAATCATTACATCACGCTGTCTAATGCTGCCAGTCAGTGCATATCACATTGTAGGGTCTGAGTCTTCTGCTACTGATGAGCTGGGTGATTTTGGCTGTGTTTTCTCACATGTTAAAATTCTGACCTCCACTCACAGACAGCTGCTTGCTCCACCCACGCTAATATCTGACAGAAATATGCCATGTCAGGCAGAAACCATATCTGTATTTCAGCATCTTTATAGATATTATTGTCTAATTCATAAGGACAGGAAAATTTTAGATAAGAATCCCAAGAGTCGCAAATCATTTTGTAATAATTTTCATGAAACTTCCATTATTGACAATCTTTTTGTTATCATTTGACTATGTCCTTCAATTTCATGGTGTCTGAGGCACCTGAAATTATCTTTTAAAAACTTGAGTTCTAGCTTCTTTAAATGAATGCTTCATCAATACCTATTTATGTTCTATTTCTTGATTATTCCTTTCACAAAAACCACATTTGACCGTTAGATTAATTCAATAACTATATTCAGTTTTATTTATTTTCCAGAACTGCATAATGATGTTCAAGTTTTGCTTACATTGATGAATTATTTTCTTTCAAAATAGTGTTCTTTTCTTCTACTTCAATATATGTCGGAGGCCAGACATCTTTATATTGACCATCACAGAATGACGGACTCATGTCTCTGGAGAAAAGCTGAGAGGTCACCTAGTGCAGGCCGTTCCTTTTACACATGATGGAACTGGGGCTCAGACAAGCTCCACAATGTGCCTGGAGGCACACAGTTGGGAGTAGAAGAGCTGGATTTAAAACTTTCCTTATGCTCATTTTTTCTTTTCTTTTTATTCTCTTTAAATTAGTAATTTTATTTTGTAGAGCCATTTTAGGTTTACAAAAAACATGAGCAGAAAGTACAGAAACTTCCCATATACACCCTCTTTCCCTCCACATAGCTTTCCCTTTATTATTAATATTTTGCTTTAGTATGGTATATTTATTATAATCAACCATTATTACTATAGTTATGTTTGGGTTCACTCTTTTTGTGTTGTACACTTCCATGGGTTCTGGCAAATATATGATGTCTTGTACCCTCCCTTAGAGTATCATAAAGAATAGTTTCACTAAAGCCTTAAAAGTGCCCCAAGTTCCACCTACTCATTCCTCACTTCCTTCCTCTGAGCCACTGAAAACTGTTAATCTTTTTACTGTCTTACAGCTTTGCCTTTTGTAGAATTTCATATTGTAATCATACAGTATGTAGCTTTTCCAGACTGGCTTCTTTCACTTAGTAATATGTGTTTAACTTTCCTCTGTGTCTTTTTGTGACTTGACATCTTACTTCTTTCTACTTTTAAATATTATTCCATTGTGTGGATGTGCACAGTTTATTTATCCAAGAACATCTTGGTTGCTTCAAAGTGTTGATAGGTATGAATAGGTTACTATAAACATGTGTGCAGATTTTTGTGGATACAAGTTTTCAACTCATTTGGGTAAATACCAATGAGTGCAATTGCTGGATTATATGCTAAGACTATGTTTAGCTCTGTAAGAAACTGCCAAGCTGTATCTCAAGGTGGTTGAACCATTTTGCAGTCCCATGAGCAAGTGGCATTTATATAGAAAAACAAAGGACCTTTGTGTATTAATCTTCTCTCCTGCAAACTTCTTATAATCACTTATTACTTCCAGGAATTTTTTATAGTTTTGGGGGGATTTTCTACATATACAATCACGGAATCTGTGAACAAATACAGCTTAATTTGTTCCTTCCTGGTTTGTATACTTATTATTTCCTTTTCTTGTCTTATTGCATTGCCTAAGACTTTCAGTATAATATTGAATAGGAATGGTGAGAGGGAACAGTCTCATCTTGTTCTCAGTCTTGGAGAGAAAGAATCTACTTTCTCACCATTAAGTGTGATGTTAGTGGTAGGTTTTTAAAAGATATTCTTTATTAAGTTGAGGAAGTTTTTCTACATTCCTGCTTTGCTAAGAGTATTATTCATGAATGGATATTGGGTTTTGTCAAGTGCTTTTCCTGCCTCCACTGATATAATCACATGATTTCTACTCTTTAGCAGGTTCATGTGATGGATTACATTAATTGATTATTTAATGTTGAACAAAACTTGCACACCTAGAACAAATCTCACTTGGTCATGTTGTATAAATTTTGTATGTATTATTGTGTTTCATTTGCTAATATTTTTGAAGATTTCTGCATCTGTATTTATGAGACATAGTAGTCTGTCATTTTTCTTCCTTAAAATTTCTTAGTCTGATTTTGATAGTGGGATAATGCTGGCCTCATAGAATGAATTAGGAAGTAGTTCCTGTGCTTCTATTATCTATAGGAGATTGCAGAGAATTGATGGCCTTTCTTCTTAAATATTTCATAGAATTCACCAGTGAACCTAGCTGACCTGGCCTGGTGTTTTCTGTTTTGGAGGGATATTAATTACTGATTGAATTTCTTTAATAGATATAGGCTTATTCAAATTATCTATCTCTTCTGGTATAAATTTTGGCAGGTTATGTCTTTAAGAAATTAGTTCATTTCACCTTGGTTATCAAATTTGTGCTCATAAAGTTGTTTATAATATTCCTTCATTATTCTTTAATGTTCATTGGATCAGCAGCAATAGCCAGTCTTTCATTTCTGATATTAGTAAGTTCTGTCTTTTCTCTTTGTTAACCTTGCTAGAGGGTTACCAGTTGTATTGTTCTTCATAAAGAACTAGGTTTTGATTTCATTTTTTCTCTTTTCAATTTCATTAATTTCTGCTTTTTTTTTTTTTTTTTTTTTTTTTTTTTTTTTTTTTTTTTTTTTTTTTTTTTTTTTTTTTTTTTTTTTTTTTTTTTTTTTTTTTTTTTTTTTTTTTTTTTTTTTTTTTTTTTTTTTTTTTTTTTTTTTTTTTTTTTTTTTTTTTTTTTTGCTTACTTAGTATTTAATTGGCTCTTCTTTTTTCTAGTTTCCTTGGTGGAAGCTTAGGTCACTGAATTTACATTTCCCTTCCTTCTTAACATATGCACTTCATGCTAAAATTTACCTCTAATCACTGTTTTTGCTGCATCTTACAAATTTTGACAAGCTGCATTTTCATCTTTATTTAGGTCAAAATATTTTGAAATTTCTCTTAAGACTTCTTTGATCAATTTGTTATTTTGAAATGTGTTTTTTTTTTTGAAATGCACCAAATATTTTAGGATTTTTCCAGCTATTTAGGTTAATTTATAATTTAATTTCATTATTGTTTGAGAGCATAATTTGTATGGTTTCTATTCTTTTACATTTATTAAGGTGTTTTGATGACCTGGGATGTGCTCTATGTTGGTGAAGGTTCTATATGTACACTCTCCGCTGCTGTTGGATGCAATAGTCTATAAACATCAATTAGGTCCAGTTGATTGATAGTGCACTTCAGTTTAATTATGTTATTACCGATTTCCTGCATGCTAGGTCTGCCAATTATTGATGGAGGGGTGTTGAATGTCCCAGTGTAATAGTGAATTTGTATATTTTTGTTTTCTCTTATGGAAGTTTTTGGCTCCTATATTCTGATGCTTTATTGTTAAATAGAAATATATTAGGGATTGCTATAATTGTCTTTTTTCCCCATAGATTCTAGTTTCTGACATGTTATGTTCCTTCTCTCTGAAGAACTTCTTTGAACTTTTCTTACAAAGCTGATCTACTGGCTTTGAGAAGAAAATCCCTCAATATTTGCTTCACTGAGAAAGTCTTTCTATCTCCTATAGTACTTTAAATACACTTTACCATTGTCTTCTAAAATTAACTGATGCCAGGGAGAAATCTGTTGTCAGTGTACTTGTCATTTCTTTTGGGACTATCTATATCACAGGCGGCAAACACAAGGCCCACGAGCCAAATCCGGCCCTCCACCTTGTTTTATCCGGCCCGTCACCTTGTTTCTACCCGGCAGCAGTGCTGAGCTTTCGCCTAACTGTTAAGGAGTAGTTACATTTATACAGTCCTCAAATTACATTTGGCCTTTCAAAGGTGACCATGAGGTGGATGTGGCCCCTGGTGAAAATGAGTTTGACACCTCTAATCTATATGTTCTCATTGGTAGCTTGCAGGTATTTACAAAAATAATTAATGTTATGCATGATATAACATATCTAGAATGTGGATCATTTAACATGCTTGTGCATTTTCAATATTTATTCAGTGCTAGAAAATTTCCAGGTACTGTTTGTACAACCTGTTGCATATTTTCTCTCCTTTGTTCTCTTCTTTAAAAACTCCTATAATAAAACTCTTCCATCTCTCCTCAAGGTCTCCTAAATTCTGTCATATTTTCTTGTTATCCCTCTATGTTCAATTCATAATTATCTCCTCAAACCTGTCTTCCAATTCATTGGTTTACTTTTATGATGTATATGATCTATTATTAACTCCTATATTGAGTTTTTCTTATTTCAACAACCATGTATTTTTTACTTTTAGGATTTCAATTAGGTTCTTTCTTATATTCACTTGTTTTTGATTCCTAGTCATTGATTTCCTTTTGTGAACCAAGAACTTTATTTTTGGAATGATTTAAACATTTTATTATTCACATCCCTTTCCAATAAGTCTAATATTTTTACTTCCTCAGAAATTATTGTTTTCTATTTAATGAGTCCATGGTTTGTCTTCATGGCAACTAGATACATCATAGATGGACTCTTTTACAGAGTCCATCAAATGCTCTGGGGCCTTATTATTGAGCAGTTTCATGTTGCTTTTGCCCTGATGTATGATGTTCGGCAGTTCAAAAGGAATTTATACTTGGTTTTATAACTCTGGGCATCTGAACGCATGTGCATGTATTTCGTCCTTGCTTGCTTTAGTTCTCAAACTCCAGTTGCAAGGTGAAGAATTTCAAGTCTTTATTCACAGATGTATCAGTGATTTTTGCTCTCTGCTTTATGCAAAAAAAAAAAAAAAATCCAGTTCTAGGAATCTTGATTTTAATCTATCAAGAGCTTAAAATCCCCAGACACTGAGATACCTATACACGTCCTCAGTGAGAAGTTTCCAAAGGATGTCACAGATCCTTAGAAAACAGAACTCCTATGGAAGACAAGCCCCCACACAATAAGTACGTATGGAACTAGTCAACCAGTGACAGTGTGCAAATAAATAAGCAGGTTAAAGAATCGACAGCAAACCAATAACCAGGGTTGCCATGAGAGATGGGCTAGAGGAAATTGCTTTACCTACATTATACGACTTTTCCACAATCATAATGCATTCATATGCTACTTGTATAATTAAAAAGTTTATTACTTGAAAATAAATAATGTGTACAGGAAATATATTTGAGTCAATGCAATAAATGTGACATTAACATCAAAAAGAGTTAACGTTTAATATCATCTGCAAATACAAACATTTTTCTAGATAACTCCTGTAACAAAGAGGGGAAAACCTGATAACATTTTCTCTCTTACAAATCTATGAAAAAAAAATAAAAACACTGTTACAGAAAATATGCTAAAAATGAACAAAGATTCATGAAAGAACTACAGACAATCATTGAATATATTCCTTAAAACATACCCAAACTCACTTATAAGTACATAAAAGTAAATTTCATTAGACTGCAAAAAATAAAAAAAGATTAAAATTTTACAATATTAGGTATGACAATTGGTAAATAGATAAATAGGTAAATATATTCTTGGTAGAAGTATAAATTGGAATAATATTTTATCCTAGTAATTTCTGGAAATTTATGTATGATGATGTTATGCTTAGCAAAACCATAAAAGTACTGTAAATGTCCATGACTGAGGAACTGGTTAAATGAATTATGATTTTTCCATATAATGAGTGGAGTCCTATGTAGCTATTAAAAAGAATGGAATGACTGTGTGTGTATTGGTAGAGAAAGATGCCCGATGTATATAAGTAAGAAAGCAAGTGCAAGTCACATACATTGACATGCACATAGAGACCACACCATGCATTTTTTGATAGGACATTTTGATACATGTTTGCATAAATGCAGTAAAAAAAGCTGGAAATATATACACTAAATGTGAACAGTGGTTTTCTCTGAGGGGTGAGCTGGAGATTTTCACTATTTCTTCCTTTTGGATGATTTTTTTCCAGTGATGCCTATGTTGTTATAAAAATAGAAAACAACAACAAAAAAAGAAAATTAAAAACATATATGGTCCAAATGGGAACTCAAGATTAAACTTGTACTAACACTGACTTTAAATGTCTGAGGAGAATATATTTTAAAAGAAAATTACTTAGGCTTTTCTTAATCCTCTGGAAATGAATGGGTGTCGCAGATTTTTGCCTTTCCTTCTCCACTGGTTTCTCTGAGATTATGTGTTGCTCTGATTGATGGACAGGTCAAAGGCCTTTGCCTAGGATCAGGATGCCAATGTGTGACGCCAGAGTCACCAAGTGCCAAACCAAACTCAACCACTGGGCAGGGTCCCTCCATCAACAAAACAAGGAACCAGCACCAGCCAAAACAACAGCCCAACTTACTGAGCCATGTTTCCAGTCACTTCTAAAAGCTCTTCCATTGTTCCATGAACCATGGTTGAAGGCCACATATGGTGACACCAGCCGCTATCAGGCACAAACCACCTGAGGCAGCTGCTACTTTGGGTTAAAGAGATGCTCTAAGGACATGGAAACATCTTTATTGTAGCAGGACATTGACTTGTAGGGAATGGAAAAAATATTAGAAATTAAATCCAGTAGGTCTTTTGGAACACAGACCACTTGTGATGGAAGCAGAAATTCCCTCAGAGAACATTGCAGCAAATAGACTGTGGCCACAAAATAAAAACAGCCCAGAGTATACAAGTGAACACATCTCTTCCTACAAGTAATTGTGTGTCTTTATAGCATCACCTTCAAGGCTAACAAATTTCATTTCCTTCACAGCTTTATAACTTTTTGGAGAGAAGATTTAAAAAACAGCACCACTGTTTACACTATTAAAATTTTTGCACACATATATATACTTATACAATAGGATAAGATGGGAGTCAAATCCATATGGTCATAAAATTATTTTATAAATTATTAAATTAACTAGCTGGGGTTTTATCTAAGTAAAAGAATCATGCATTTTTCTCAGCATTGCCTTTTAGTGAGATAATAAAGTTGATCTGTAAAAGGATTCACAGCATCCTGCTGGAGCTATAGATGATAAAGTTCAGGCAAATAGTTATTGGTACACACTTGTCTTTCCCATTAAAAGAAGGGAAATTTCAAGAGTAACTCTGCAAATAAAGTAATTTTTATAGAGTGGAGGCAACACTGTGCCTTTGACTAGTAGGTAAATACTTGGATTTAGGCCCAGTTCTGCTATTTATTAATACATGGAATTGCATAGCTCATTGTCACAGCCTTTCCAAACCCTGAACCTCCATTTCTTTATCAAAATATGGGCTTGGTCTAGATGTTTATAGTTATCAGATAGCATTGTAGATTTTCCACAAAATACTATAAAATATAGATATCCAGCTTACCAATTTACAGAGTTGATAAATAATGTTAGAATGGGAAGGAATCCATAAAAAACCTATTTAAGTAAGGACTTCCAATCTATTAAAATGAAAAGCAAAAGAAATGGGAATGAGGAGAAGAAGCAAGAGAAGGAGGGGGAAGTAGAGTGAAAAAGAACAGGAAGAAATGAAGAAAAGATGGAAGTAAGGGGTAAATTAAATTTGGAATGATTTCAAGTATTAACCTAAAGGCTAATCTTTATTGACAAAAGTAAAGTTTTTCTGTTTTTGCAAAGACACTTTTTGAAATGTGCTTTTTTCAAATGAATACAAGTATTATCATTACATTTGAAGTCATAGAATATGTTGTTCTTTGCTCTTGAAACAATATAAGGAGAGTCGTAGGTAAGAAAATGAGCCAATTTTTGTATATGATATGTACAAAATGGAGGGTAGGACAAAAGTAGACTACAGTTGTGAGAATGTGAAACAGTTTTTATCGTTTCCATAGGAACAACTGTAAACCTGCTTCCGGCCCACCCTGTATACGCATTAATCTCATATCATCCTGAAGACATTTTGAGTCGTATAATAACACAAGTACCCAGACCAAATAAATTACAAATGCTGTTTTCGCACTGACAGAGAAAAGTGTTTACAAGAGAAAGAAGATATGATAAGGAGTCTGATTTTTTAAAATTAAACTTTCTGAATAGTTTTATATTTACAGAAAAATTCCAAAGGCAGTACAGGGGACTGCTGTATACCCTGGCCCCGGTCTCTCATATCGTTAACATCTTACCTTATACATTTGTAACAAACGATGTACAATAGGTAACTTCTAATTAACCACAGTCCATACTTTATTCAGCTATCCTTTGATTTTACCCAATGATCTTTGTGTATCCCAGGATCCCATTCGGGATACCACATTACACTTAGTCGTCCCTCTCTTGTCTGAGCTGCTGTAGCTACCAACAGTTCCCCAGAGCCAGGCCTCCTGACTTCCCATTCACTAGCGGAGCTCCAGCCCTGGGACAGGCGATATTTAAGCTGCTCTAGTCCAGCAGGCAGAAGCCTTTGTCTCAAGTTCCCACTCCATGAAGTTGGTGACCCCTTACTAAAGACTCCGGCTGAGGCAGAAATCAGTCCTGAATTCCTCCAAGCTTAACATGGTGCTCTCTTCCGACAACTGCCTTTCTGAGCCCAAGACCTCTTTGCTTTTTATTTGATCTAGGATAAAATATCCCCTGCTGAACTTCGACTTCTACAAGCATGCCCAAGTCACAACCTCCCTTCAGTGCCATGTTCTTGAAAGGTGGACTTGTCCCCAAACACACCCTTGTTTGTCATGTGCCTCTGATTCTAAATTTGGATTCTTTTTAATCCAGTTCAAGATCTTTGTAAAATAACCTGTCTGGTTGCCCCAGAAAACTAGGGACTTGTTTTATGCTGGCCATCGCTTACCAGATATTGGAATCTCGAAATCCAATTCACTAACTAAGGCCTTGTTTCCCTCTGAAACCCTGTCCTGAACATGCATTGAGATGCTGGTACTGCACCACGGACCTCCTTTCCCAGCCCAGCCCTCTGACACCTGTGCCAGGGACTCCCTAGATGGAGGTAACGACTACCAGGGGCCCCCACGCTTCCTGGCACTGAGGATGTACTCAATCCTTTTTCTCTGAGCAAATGCCTATGAGCCTAAGTCCAGGCTAAAGTTTTAGAATGTGGGTCAGCCTTCCCAGGGGGCAGAGTGGGCCCTTCCCCTGTCAGGCCTGGTTCACCTCAGATCAGCCTTCCCAGAGGGCAGGGTGGGCCCTTCTCCTGTCAGGCCTGGTTCACCTCAGATCAGCTTTCCCAGGGGGCAGAGTGGGTCCTTGCCCTGCCAGGCCTGGTTCACCTTGGGTCAGCCTTCCCAGGGGGCAGAGTGGGTTCTTCCCCTGTCCTGGCTAGCTCACCACTCCCTGACCTGTTTCATGGTGAGTCATTGGCCGCACACTCCAAATGAAATACCCCTTTAACTGAACAACTCAGCAAAAGGGGACACTCAGTCTTCCAATGGAAAAAAAAAACAAACAACTTAAAAAGATTTGGGGGCTATTTCCTGACTTTATCTAAATGCACATTAAATTCTACAATGCATTTTTGTGATTTAACTAACAAAATAATGATAGAAATTGTCTTTAACAGTGTTCTTTCTTGATTCAGGCTACAGAAGTCATGGTTGGTAAATTTGGTCAAGGTAAACCATTTCCTTTAGCTCTTTTTATTGGACATGAAACTGATAAAATAAAAACTGGAAAATAAAGTAAAAAATATTTGGAAATATGAAAACCACTGGTCGTGTGAATTTTAAATTCTATTCAATCAGGGACCTTTTTTGAGTAATAATGTTTTTCTAATTTGAAAAATTTAAACAAAATTTTTTGAACCCAATTCCCAAAATCAGATTTAGCTACTAACCTCAACCATGTCTATAACAATTTTTGAAAATAAGCTATGTTGATAAACACAGTTTAGAAGGTGTTTTTTCCTGATATTCCTTTCATTTTAATTTATAATTAATGTTTATTATTATTTAATAAAGTTCTCTATTTGTAAATATTGACACCTTTGTATTTAAGTGCTTCTGCAGTCGAGACAGGATACTCTTGTTTGTATGATAAATAATAAATAAATGATTAGGGGGCCATTTGCTGCTAATGCGATTGACAGGCTCCCCATCACTCTACTTCTCTGTTCTTATTTTAGCTCTGATGCAAATGGTCCTGTCATTGTCCAATGCCTACAATACCTGCATAAAAATTAGTGGCTATCCTCATGTCTCTTAAATTTGTTCTTTATGTTTTGGCATTTCACACACATATAATAAGGTGTTAAAATGGAATGGTACAAAATGGAGCCTCAACGCAGGAACCTTTTTGCTCTGCCGCTACTTTGCTATATAAAAGTGATTTTTCAGAGGCAGAATCTTGGGGCTCTTTACTGAGAGGTGTGAGGGAAGAGAAACTAGGTTAGGAGTGGTTTTTTATGGCTGGGTTTACTGAGGTGATGCAAAATGACAGAGTGGAGTTTCTCCTTTCTCCCGCGCAAGTTCACAGAGCTTGTGAACGGTTACCGTAACACGGAGGCTGAGAATTTCAGCAAGACCTCAGGAAGAGCGAAAGGCCTTCTGCTCCTGAAATAAACATGCGTGTGTCACTTACTCCCATTACTCACATTAACATTAGGAGAAATCTAGCATACCCTTGACAACATCCTGACTTGATGCTACTGAGAACAGGACACAAAGATTAGGCTTAAATTGAAGATATAGTATATACACAATATATAATTACATGTATATTCAATTGTAATTAGAACTATATTAAAGTTGGAGAAAATATGCCTGTGATTTCAGAATATAAAGTACTAAACCCAGTCCAGATCTTGTCTTCTAACACTATTCTCCAATAAAAAGAACCAGGCTCCTGGGAGAAATGTATTAAATCAACATGTTGTACATTTTGAAGTTACACAATGTTATATGTCAGTTATACCTCAATAAAAAAAATGGAGGGGTAGTTTACTAACCAAAATTATAAGTGATTGTTTTTAACAGTGATCTTTACTTTTTAACATTTCACATTTTTAACTTGACTATGAAGCTGGGTCTTCCGCATGTTCCGTGGATTGGGGAGACCTGGTATTTTCTACATAGCCCTTGTAATCCAGACATTTGAGCTCTACTGAGGTTGTTTGCATCATCAGTTGTGTCTGTAAGCCTCTTCACACTTTGAGAATGCTCCTGTATGTGAAGGGACACCTTCTGTTATCAAACCGTGGGGCATTCTGGGGACCTGATGTGTTCAGTGGCACTATGCCCTGGCAAAGGGCACAGCTGAGAGTTTTCCCCCCATTTGAGCACATACCACCTCACTCATCCCCACCGGCAGATAAGCAGAGATGCTACTGTCACAAACAATCATCAGCTGAAGCAGTGTAATAAACATGCCTAGTGGGATGACGGCGAGTTGATTTGCAGACCACTAGTGAGGAGAAGCTTTCAGAGTGGAGGATGAATCCAGGTAAAGAATTACCAGTATCAGGTAAAAATGCATTGGTTGAACATTCCAGAGAGGGAACTCCTCCTCTGTCTGACTTTTCCAGGCTCTTCAAGGCGAACTTCCGGGGTGGAATGAGAGACCATGGCTCACATGTCTACTTTATAAGGTAGAGATGACAGGCCACGTGGAGGAACACCCAGAAGAGACCTATAGTAGCACTTCTTTGCTCTCCTTAGAGATATCTTAGGCTTTCCTATGTAAGAAGGAGTTAGCGTCAACACAATGCAGGGCCAGGGAGGTCTTTATCCCTGGCAAGTCTAAGGTAATTCTAACCTGACTGGGATGGGCGTAGAGAAGATTCCTTCCTCTTGACTCATAAAATTAAAGGAATTCAAGTAAAACATTTAGAATAGAGAAAAGACATGGAAATGTAGAAAATGATACAATGTGCTCCTGAAAAAATGTTAAGACTCTGCTCTCTCTCACTATCTCTTTGTATTTATGTATGCCAGCCTAGGAGAGTCATCCTGAAAACTGAGTTTATCAAGTGAAATGACCCATATGAGAGTGATTTCTTTAAAATTCTGACAGAATTTGTCCTTTTCACAGAAATCCCATGGAAAATGCCTTTGAGTATCTCAGTCCCATTTCTCAGTGCAGTAGAGACTGAAATTCTCTTTTGGGTTCTCTCACTGATGGTGTTGAACTTCAGCCAGAGCTCACCCCGGCCTTTTTGTAAGCTATTTGCTAACTAGCAAGTCATTTGGGGCCTCAGGTGGCTCATTCATTGACTCTCAAAGTTGATTTCCTCTTCGCCACGCTCTGTGCCCAGATTTCTGCATGACTCAAATGTTACATCCGCGGTCCTGCCTGTGACCCATGTCTGAAGCACTCTGGGCAGCACTACAAGATCTCACATGGCAGCTTCACACCCTCTGCCCCCACCATCACCTTCTGAATCCAGTCAGCTTGATAGCGCGTAAAATACCAAGGTTTGTTTCAGCTGGTAAAACTGAAAGCCAGTAACAATTTTTATTGTAAAGCCAACCTCTAGATAAGCACCCAGGCTTCCACATGTCTCTTCTCACCTTTTTACTGCCACTTACCACTCACACTGTTTCCTAGACGAATATGCTAGGACTGACTTAGAGTAGTAGAATATGAGCTCTCCTTTTTATTAGCAATACACTAAACTATTCCCTAGTAAAAGAATTCAGAGCTCCATAGAGAAATGGCTGATTTAAGGGCTGAGATCTTAAAAAAAGAGCAAGATAAATCTGGAATATTTTGTGATACCAGAAAATAAGGAGGTGCTAAAAATGGTGGGGATGTGCCCTAGGATGCAGGAGCCGTTCTCTTGACCTCATGGGGACTTTAATTGTTGACTTATTGAAGGTATCTTCTTTTAAAGAGTCAATTTTGTCAAAGGAATCTTTGTGGAAAACATGGAATTTACAAAATTTGCTATTATTACAGGAACGAAAGACTAGGCAGACAATTTTATGTACCCAAATTATGAAAGAAATTACTATAGAGCAACTCTTTTGACATACTGTAATATTCTGGGACTCCAATCATACATGGCATGATTCAATAGAACAGATGCATACATTTAAAAATACTGTTTTTTAAATATATTTTATTGATTATGCTATTACAGTTGTCCCATTTCCCCCCCTTTCTTCCCCTCCACCCCCACCCCCCCATTCCTTGCCCTTTAGTTTTTGTCCATAGGTCATACACATAAGTTCTTTGTCTTCTACATTTCCTATACTATTCTTAACCTCCCCTGTCTGTTTTTTACCTACCATTTATGCAACTTATTCTCTGCACCTTTCCCCCCCTCTCCCCCTACCACTCCCCTGTTGATATCCCTCCATGCCTTATATAGATCCTTTTAACATTTCATATCATAAAGGCTGGGTGATGATGAACTCCTTGAACTTGACCTTATCTGAGAAGCACTTTATCTGCCCTTCCATCCTAAATGATAGCTTTGCTGGATAGAGTATTCTTGGGTGTAGGTCCTTGCCTTTCATGACTTGGAATACTT
>PVJI01019805.1:0-30286 GCA_004026765.1 Micronycteris hirsuta
ATATTAAATAATTAAAAACTCCACATGCCCTAGCTGGGTTGATCATTTGGTTAGGGCTTCGTCCCTTAGCACCAAAAGGTGGCAGGTTCAATACCCAGGGAGGGCATATATGGGTTGCAGATTGGATCCCTGGTTGGGAAAAATGCAGGAAGCAACTGATCAATGTTTCTCTCACATTGATGTTTCTCTTTCTTCCTTCCTCTCACACTAAAATACATTAAAAATATATTCTCGGATGAGGATTTAAAAAAAGGAAAAGAAAAAGGTAAAAGCTAATTCACAGATTAGCTATATATATATATATATATATATATATATATATATATATATTCTGACACATTTTTATATTTTTATAGTTAACATAAAACTCACTGGCCCATTATAAGATGCATTTTCTTTCACCTTTAAGAAAAGTATTGCTTAAATTTTGATTACTTAAATTTGTTGTCATTTTTTTCCCATTATCATGATGCCTAAAAATTGTAAACAGTGCTTTAGCAATACCATCTAGGAACTATTTGGTCAACTGAGATCCTGAATTTATATTAAGTAATTACATAATCTCTTATAATCAATGCCAAATATGTTAGAATTTAGTTTCTTCTTGCCTGTGTTTGTTTCACATTTTTTGGCCTGATGATAAATTTTCTAAATATAGATGTCTATTATATTAATATTGATCAGTTCTCTATTATTTCTGTTATTCATTCTCATGATCTCACTCACTCTAAACAAAATCTCTATCTTGTTCTTTTACATGTTCTGAATATAAATATAGAAGAGCTTTTTGTTTTCTAGGATATTTTTGAGAGTCATATTTTATTTTGAGAATCATATCAATATTATTGTTTTGTGTTTTGTATTTAATCTTGCTTTACTTGGTATTGACATCTTTACTCCTAAATAATTGAAGATATATCAAGGTTTTGTCTTTTTTTGTCATTTATTTCTTCACTGATATTTAACTATTTTTGATTTGATACAGCACATCTAAATTTGAATATTTCCAGTAGACTCAAGAAACCTCAGCAGTAATTATTTTGTGGGACTCTGTTTCGTCTTTTTAAACTAGTGTATGATTGGAATTTTATAGCAGGAAGTTTAATTGTAGTTTTTCACATTGTCCTTAAAGAATAACCTAGGTCTTTTGTGGTACTAATGTTAATACCACCTGAACTCAAGAGTGAGAAAGAGTCTAGCTATGTGACAAACTTCTCAAGTACTCCATCACATCCCAAAAATACATTGCAGAAATGCAGCATACTTCTCTATTAGCCATGTTGTCCTCTCAAATATGTCTCTATATTGATTGGCAGGGAGACATCAATCACTTCTATAGATTTCTTTTAAACTTGTGAAGATGTATGCTGCCTCCTTACAGTTCTGTGAAAAATTGGATGTGTATTTTGAGTCTTTCTCCATGCAAAAGTCTGAGGAGTTTTCACAATCAGTCTTCACAATAAATTAGATAAATCAACAAGGAAGGAGGGAGTAATACTGAATTATTCAAAAATTAAATGTATGATATTATGCGATGAAATTAAAAATAATTATAAGAGAAGAATTGGAATTGTTAATTATTTTTAGTCTTTAAATACCAAACATTGCTTGGTATAATTTCACTGAATTATTTAATAAATCAACTGGAAGAAATTTTAGATAGTATGCAAAGCCTAGATTTGATCAAATGTTACACCAAGACTGTAGGGTGCTGATACAAACAATAGAAATGATGTGTTTATAGTGTACTGTGACATAAAATTTCCTAATAGACCTTGGCAAATTCTCAGAGTTATTCTGGGAGTCATACCAATTTATGAAGACTTTTTTTTCCAGCACTTCAGCACTTTATGAATTCCAAAATTGATGTTTAAGCTTGTTGGCTTATTGGTTGTTGACTAAAATGAGACATATGCATAAACACACTTGGATTCATGTGGTATTAAATTATGGCACTAGAACAAACCCTAATATGCCTCTTTGTACTATTCTTAGCTTCTAGAATTTTTAGAAATAGAGCTATAAGGGAATCAAGATATAAAATGCTCCCAACAATTTGTGTGAAGGCATCTTACACCAATAAACAATTCTTGAATGTCAGCAGTGTGTCTGAGAATTTAACTCAATTTGGGCACTATTTACCCAGAGATAGAATCAGATTCTACAGGTAAAAGGTTTGTCCATTGTGGATTCAAGCATTAGGTTTGGCCACTGTTCTGGTCCAGATTTCTGGCAACAGTACTATTCTGGCAAGTCCTTCCCCTTCAGTCCACTCCCACTCATATAGTTTAAAGCTACACAGGTACAAAACTATTGGGCTATCCAGACGGCTACATAACACAGTACCATTCACTGTAAACCACAACTTTGCCAGATGGTGTGAAGGCACATTTCACCCCATTAGGCTCTTAGGAATTCTGACATGAAGATTTAAATGTATAGTTACAGTTTTCTGCTTAGGAACCACCCTTGTTTCTGGCACCCACGGTTGCATCACTGGTCCTGGGACCACTGTACCAGGTAGGAAAAAAGTTGCTGTGATGTGGGGAACAATTATAGAGTCCCACCAACATCCTCTAGCCCCTCATTCTTTTATCTCCCTCCTTGCTGTTTTAGACAACAAATGTTTTAACTGCTCATTTAAAATTTATATTGAACCATTATTATGAGGATGATGTGAAAGAAATTGGAGACAAAAATAAATGGAAAGAGATCCATGCTTATGGATTAGAAGAATCAATATTGTTAAAGTGTCCATTTTACCTAAAGAAATGTACAGATTCAATGCAATCCATATCAAAATTCCAACAACATTTTTCACAGAACTAGAACAAATAATGCTAAAATTTGTATGAAAACAGAAAATATCCTTAATAGCCAAGGAAATCTTGAGAAAGAACAACAACAGTGGAGGTACCGTGTTCTTGGATTTCAAACCATACTATAAAGCTATAGTAATCAAAACATTATGGCATTGTCATGAAAAGAAACACATAGATCAAGGGAACAGAAGAGAGTCCAGAAATATACCCACATGCATAGGGTCAATTAACTTATGACAAAGGAGCCAAGATTATACAATGGGGAAAGGACAGTCTCTTCAACATATGGTAATGGGAATACTGTACAGCCACATGCAAAATAATGAAACTAAACTACTATCTTATACCATACAAAAAATTAACTGAAAATGGATAAATATTTAAATTTAAGACCTGAAACCATAAAACTCACTGAAAAAAAAAAAACAGGAGGAAAGCTCCTTGACATTGGTCTTGGTGTTAAAATTTTTGGGCTGACTCCAAAATTAAAGGCAAAAAAGCAAAAATAAGTAAGTGGGACAACATCAAACTAAAAATTTTCTGCACAGCAAAGGAAACCATCAACAAAATGAAAGGACAATATAGTGAATGGAAGAAAATATCTATTCAAATATATAAAGAATTCATACAACCAAACAGAAGAAAAAAGCAACAAACATAAACAAAGGGCAGAGCATCTAAATTGATACTCTCCAAAGCAGACATACATACGGCAACAGACACATAAGAAAATGTTCAACATTACTAATTACCAAGGAAATGCAAATAAAAACAACAGTGAGATATCACTTCATACATGTTAGCATGGATATCATCAAAAAGATAAAAAAATAACAAATATTAGAAAGAATGTGGAGAAAAGAGAACCTTTCTACACGTTGGATTGGAATATAAATTGGTGCTGTAACTATGGAGAACAGTATGGAAGTTCTTCAAAAAACTAAAAATAGAAGTACTAAATCCTGAGCTATTCTACTTCTGGGTATTTATCCAAAGAAAATGAAAACACTAATTCACATAGATATATGCATGACTATGCTCCTTCCAGCATAATTTGCAATAGCTAGGCTATGGAAACAACCTAAGGGTCCAATGAGAGCTGAATGGTTAATTTATATTGATTTAATTATAATTCACATGAACCCCTAAATTATAAGTAGCCAGAGTTACTTAACACTACTGAGTTATTCTATAACCATGTGTGTTAAGTAACAATCTCATGGGAAAATTACTCTTTCCACCTGGAGATTTGATGGAGTGGTACAACAGGCTTCCTTTCTTCTATAATGACCTGTCAGCCTAGACAGGACTAGTGCAACAAAATGTGTGAATTTATTTCAAATTCTTTAGCGTAGTGATAGGAAAATTTAATATCAAAATAAGGATGGGCTAGGGAGAAAAATCAAAGCACCAGCTAAATTAAACCTCCTCTTAAGTTCATAATGGAAAACACATAATTATTTAGGATTTCTCAAAGATAACTTTTACCATAAATACTTTCTCTACTCCAACTATGGCTCTTCTGCCTTCAGTTCTATACTCATGCATTCAAAGTATACCTTTCTTCAAGTAGTTCAGTCAGGAATGCAATACCCATCTTTAAGAAAATTCTGCCCTTTTCCAGAGGTTAAAAAAAATAATAGTCTTTTTTTCTTTGTATGCTTATTAAGTCCTATAGTTTGAATAATGTCTAGTCTGATCCATTTACTGTAACAAAATACCACAGATTGTGTGGCTTATAAACAAAAGAAATGTATTGTTCTCAGTTCTGGAGGCTGGGAGTCTACAATCAAGGAGCCAGCATGATTGGGTGAGGGCCATCTTCCAGGTCACAGACTTCTGTCTGTATCCTCACATGCTGTAAGGGACTGGAGAGCTCAGAAGGTTCTCTTTTATAAAGCCCTAAGCCCATTCATGAGGACTCTGCCCTATGGCTTAAGCACCTCAAAATGGCCTCACCTCCTAATACTATCACACTGGGCAATAGAATTTCAGCATATGAATTTGGGGGGCTAGAGGACACATTGAAACCATAGCAAATAGTAACTCCAGACACCACAGATGGTCTTAGCTATATGGGCATTATTATTCCTTCTTTCTAAGATTTTTCAGTTATGATTTTATTTTCAATGTCCCAAGCAATGGAAATTCTTAGCCTGGTAGTTTTTTTTTTTTTAATTACTTGGTCTATTAAATGTGCAAACTTCAGAAAGGAAAACATTTTTTTAACCACACATAGCACGGTCTAAATCCATGCTGAAGAAAAAAATACCTTGTAAACAAAGTTTTGGTTCTGTCTTGAAGCAAATATGTGTTCTTACAAAGCTAAGAAATATCTTATTTGCCTGAAGTACTCAGAACAGTGTCATATAAGCCTCTCCATTACCTCAGGGAATGCTACTAGCTTCAATTTAACGTTTTATTTTTTCTTGTAAAATTCAGGAGTGGCAGGTAGTGTGCTTTCAGTTCTCATTACCACACATCATGCCTACGAATCAGAAAATAAATGGGTTATCCTTAATTTTAAAGATAGAACTCACATTATTAAATTCTTAGATTAATTCTAAGGATTGTTCTAAGGACTGTTGAAGCTAGAAAGTTACTAAGGAAATAATGAAATCATAAACTCTCTTTTAGATGTAAATAAGCTGAGCCTTGATGAAGGGACTTTTCCAGTTGTCTCAGCCATAAATGTGTTTACAGCCCACAAGCCCATGCTAAATTAGAAGTCTTGAATTTATTACCAGGAACCCATTTTAGCCAAATCGTATTCTAATCTTTGTTAGCCAACCATAGGGGTGTGCTTAAACAAATGGTTTTAAATGAATGGTCTTATAGCACTATCATGAATTAGCTGATATTTAATATTTTATAGTTAAACACACATATTTCATATTTCATATACATATAAAGATTAAAATAGTATATAACTTTCAAGATGGACTTAAGTGAATTAAAGATATGCTGACAGGCAATGATTTTGAAAGTCTTCTGGAAAATGGGGAAATAATTAGAACATCTGGATTTATTTTTATTCTCTAGCATTTCAGATTTCCAGAAGGAAATACAGATTTATTCTTTCCATTTCATGTGGTTTAAAATTAGCATATAAAAATTTATGCTTTAACTCTAGCCTATCAGGAAACTAAAACAAAAATCAAATTCAAGATTATGGGAATACAATGTTTCAAGTGCTCAATAACCATGATGACTGTGGTGAACCTAAAAAATTTTCAGAAAACATATAGAATGTTTTTGTTTGAAAACTGACATCAAGGTTTGATTAATGATAGAGATAAATAGAGAATAAAAAGAGAGTAAAAGACATTTTATTCTCTAGAAAAATGAGAACCATATGGCTGTATGTTAGAAAAGTAACCAGTTTGCTAAAGAATACTAACATTTCTTTGGTACACAGCCTAAATTAATGGAGTTTATATACAGAAAGTCATAATAAATTTCATTATTGAAGAGCAATAATTTAATGTGGTAATTTTCTTAGTACTTTGGTTATGGTGATCCATTGTTCTAAATTATAAGCCAGATTCAATTGATTATAAAAAAGGAAAGTAACAGTTTTTTTTCTTTCTTCTTTTTTTCCTTTTTATTGAATTTATTGGTGTGACACTGGTTAACACAATTATACAGGTTTCAGGTGCACAATTCTATAACACATCAACTGTACACTATGTCGTGTGTTCACCACCCCAAGTCAAGCCCCTATGCATCATCATTTCCCCCTCCTATACTCTCCTCCACCTTCCCCACCCTGCTGCCCTGGTAATCACCACACCCTTGTCCATGTCTGTAAGGTTTTTCTCTCTCTTTTTTTCTTTTTTGCTAAATCCCATCACTCCTCCCACCCAGACCCTTCCCCCACAGCTGTCAGCCAGCTCTCTATAACTCTGTCATTATTTTGCTTCTTATTTAATTTTGTTCATTAGATTCCACATATGATTGGTATCATATGGTACTTGTCTTTCGCTGACTGGTTTATTTCACTTAGCACAATGTTTCTAGGTCAATCCATACTGTCACAAAGGGGAAGATTCTTTTTTAATTGTTGTTCAAGTATAGTTGTCTCCATTTTCCTGCCACCACTTTCCCCTGCCCCACCAACACCCACCTCCCACCTTCAACACTTCCCCCCTTTGGCTTCGTCCGTAGGTCCATTATACATGTTCCTTGATGACTCTTTCCCTTCTTTCCTCCCTTATTTGCCCCCTCACTTCAGGTTACTGTCAGTTTGTTCTTAATTTCAATGTCTCTGGTTATATTTTGCTTGCTTGTTTGTTTTATTGATTAGGTTCCACTTATAGGTGACATCATATGGTATTTTTCTTTCACCGTCTGGCTTATTTCACTTAGCATAATGCTCTCCAGATCTATCCATGCTGTCTTGAATGGTAGGACTTCCTCCTTCTTTCTGCAGTGTAGTATTCCATTGTGTAAATGTACCACCCTTTTTTGCTCCACTCATTTACTGATGGGCATTTAGGTTGCTTCCAGCACTTGGCTATGGTAAATTGTGCTGCTATGAACATTGGGGTGCATAGGTTCTTTCGAATTCGTGTTTCAGGATTCTTACGGTATAGGCCCAGCAGTGGAATTGCTGGGTCAAAAGGCAGTTCCAGTTTTAGATTTTTGAGGAAATACCATACTGTTTTCCACAGTGGTTGCACCCATCTGCATTCCCACCAACAGTGCATTAGGTTTTCCTTTTCTCCACAACCTTTCCAGCACTCGATGTTTGTTGATTTGTTAATGATGGCCATTCTGACTGGTGTGAAGTGGTACTCTGTTGTGGTTTTAATGTGCATCCCTCTGATGATTAGTGATGCTGAGCATCCTTTCATATGTCTCTGGGCCCTCTGTATGTTCTCCTTAGAGAAGTGTCTGTTCAGGTCCTTTGCCCACTTTTTAATTGGGTTGTGTGTCTTCCTGAAGTGGAGTCATGTGATTTGTTTATATATTTTGGAGGTCAAACCCTTGTCTGTGGAATCATTGACAAATATGTTTTCCCATGCAGTTGGTTCCCTTTCCATTTTGCTGATGTTTTCTTTAGCAATGCAGAAGATTTTTATTTTGATGAGGTCCCATTTGTTTATACTTTCTTTTATGTCCCTTGCTTTAGGGGACATATTGGTAAAAATATTGCCATGTGGAATCTGAGATTTTCCTGCTTATATTCTTCCCTAGAACTTTTATTGTTTTGAAACTTATATTTAAGTCTTTTATGGATCTTGAGTTTATTTTTGTGTATGGTGTAAGTTGGTGGTTGAGTTTCATTTTTTTGCATGTACTTGTCCAGATCTCCCAACACTCTTTGTTGAAGAAGCTATTTTTACTCCATTTTTTCTCCTGCCCCCTTTATCAAATATTAATTGACCCTAAAGACCTGGGTGTATTTCTGGGCTCTCTATTCTGTTCCATTAATCTACATGCCTGTTATTATGTCTGTATGAGACTGTTTTGATTACAGTGGCCTTGTAATATAGTTTGATGTGAGGTATTGTGATCCCTCCTACTTTGTTCTTCTGTCTCAAAATTTCTGTGGCTATTTTCAGTCATTTATGGTTCCATATAAATTTTTGAAATGTTTGTTCTATAGAAAGTAACACATTTTTAAGGTGTAGGACGTATTATCACAAAATTTTAAATGAACATTGAAACAGGCATGACAAAAAGGAAAAAGGACTGATGGACATGGACAACAGTGTGTTGATTGCTGTGTGAAGGGTTGGTATAAAGGAACTAAATGGTAATGGAAAAATGCAATAAAGATTAAACTAAAAAAAATAAAATAAATGAGGCCATAAGGGTGAGGCCTCATTATGATTGACCTTAATATTATAATTGGCCTTACCAGCTCTAGAGACTAGAACTATCTTTTTCTGCTAGGTGAGGACACATAAGAAGGTGGCTGTGTGCAGGTCACCAAACCTTGATGGACCTGATATTAGACTTTATAGTCTCTAGAATTGTGAGAAAATAAATCTGTTTTTTTAATAAAATAAAATAAAAAACCTGAAAGTATTCATGAATTTCTGAAAAGACTAAACTCATGTAAAGGTGGTACCTACAAAAAATTTGTTTAATATATTACCTTATGAGCAGATATCCTTGGCTACAATCAAGTATCTCTCCTTCTCGCTCCTCTTTCTTTCTCTTACTTCAAAAATTCACTAGGCCAAGCTGAAATTTTAAAGGAATAAACACACACACACACACATATATATGAATATATATACACACACATACATTTTTGACAATGGTTTATTATTCTTAATTATTTTTTTAATTACAGTTTTTGTCCTGGCTTGTGTAGCTCAGTGTATTGAATGCAGGCCTGCCAATCAGAGGGTCACCAGTTCAATTCTCAGTGTAGGGCACATGCCTGGGTTGCAGGCCAGGTCCCCAGTAGGGGAGCACATGAGAGGCAACCACACATTGATGTTTCTGTCCCTCTCTTTCTTCTTCCCTTCCCCTCTCTCTAAAAATAAATAAGTAGAACTCTTAAAAATTACAGTTTGCATTTAATATTATTTTGTATTTGTTTTAGGTGTACAGCATAATGATTAGACGATCATATCCTTTACAAAATGTTGTAAAACACATTGTAAAGAAAATATAAATATATATTTTAAACTTGAAATTATTAGAAAAGTTTAGTGTTTTCATACAGTATATCTAAACCTTAAATAATATTGCAAACCATAAAAGAAAAAAATATGTACAATATGTAAACAAAGTTGGAAGAAAACTTGGAAGACATGATAGAACTAGGACAGCCAAGTTAAAGTAAAGGACTGGTCAATTAAAGTTACTTTCTGAATATTAAATTATATATTAGAATGATTCCATATACATTTTTATAACATGGTAATGTAGTCTAAAAAGATAACATGGGCCCGGCTGGTGTAGCTCAGTGGATTGAGCGCGGGCTGGGAACCAGAGGGTCCCGGTTCGATTCCCAGTTGGGGCACATGCCTGGGTTGCAGGCCAGGTCCCCAGTGAGGGCCATGTGAGAGGCAACCATACATTGCTGTTTCTCCCTCCCTTCTCCTCTCGCTGAAAATAAATAAATAAAATCTTAAAAAAAAAGATAACATGATTTGATTTCCATGTAGGATGTGTAAAGCAGAAGGAGCATTGCTACTACAATAAAAAAATGAAAAAGTTATCAGATAATCTAAAATATCATTTATTCCCTTTAACCCATCAAAGATTTGATATCGCAGGACAAACAGGGAAAATAGTGGAAAGCAGTCTGAATTTCAAAGAGAAACAAACCTTTCCAAAAGAGATCTGGAACGCAGAAACTATTCTCAGAAGCACAGCAGTCCTCCTCAGGGTTTGGGGAATGGAGGCTGGAGATGGAAGAGAGGGCTTACTTCAAATTAGCAGAGAACATTTTGTGATGATGGAAATGTTCTCTGCTTGACTGTGGTAATGGTTACATTATTATATGTTTGTCAAAATTCATAAAACTATACATCTAAAACAGTGATCTTTAGTATATGTAAATTATACTTCAAAAACCTGACTTTGAAAAAATATAATAGAATAATTACTACTATAATGTTAGTAATAAAGGGCTGCTATCACAAAACTTTGAAGAGATTTGAGAACATGTTTTAAAATATAGGTATAATGAGTTCATTCTCAGAAGTCATTCATTTTGTTTTATATATGTAAAGAGATTGGAATATACATTCTTGATTGGAGATTTAGTTCAACAGATGTTTGTTGAGGAACTTGTATTTACATTGCTTTTACTACTTATTAAGTGCTTTTAGTTCTCAATTTGTTGTAAATACACACCTGGGATAGGTTTACAACAGGGTATAGTGTATTATGCCCAGGTCTAAATTTAGAAATGTGAGTAAGTGAACACATGGAGAGGCATTTAACACTGTTGAAAGATATTTTAAATAGTTCCTCCAGAAACAAGAGGCACAACAGGCCATGCAGGACCACACATGCCTATTGCATGGAGTCAACAAGCAGACAGACAGAGGAACTGGGACTCTGACTTCATGATTGTGGTGGCAGGAAGTAACTAGGGGATGACTCTTATTGGGTAATAAGGGGGAATACGCAGGTCCAGTCACTGGTTGTGGAATTGTATGTAATATGCCTTTCTTGCTCTGTGATGTGAAAGGTACCTTGCAGTGAAGATGCAAACAGCTTTGGGCATTAGTCTGTCTGTGACTTAGCAGACTTATGGAGAGACTGGGAATAGTAGATGTCAATAGACAATATACGATCTGGAAACATGGTTAATATAAAGAGATAGTATTTGCACCTTATAGATAAGAAAACTGTGACTTAGAGAAGTTAAGTCGGTTGCTTAAAAGCAGACACAAAACACAGCAAGCCAGTTTTCAAATTCATGTCTTCTGTGACATATTCAATGGTTTTCAAGTTGCCCTTCCAAGACACACACATATAAATCTGCATTGCTTACATGTAATAAAAACAAACATCTTGACAAAATCCATACAAATATGCACACAGATATACATTGTTTCATCGTGCTTTGCTTTGCTTTATTGAACTTCACAGATATTGCCTCTTTTTACAGTTTGAAGGCAAGACCTTCCACCAGCAAAATGATTATAACCTGCTTTATTGAAGTGGTCTAGAACCAAGCCCACAATATTTTTGAAGTATATGTGTGTGTGTGTGTGTGTATATATATATATATATATATATATATATATATATATATATATATATATAGTCACTGTTTGAGATCCTGGAAATAAAACAATAAAGCAAAGTCTTTTTTTCCTATTTCACTGAATAAATAAACAATGAAGATCTCAGTTGCATGAGCATGTAATCTTCATGTTTCCAAGACTGTTTCCTCCAAGCAGTCTAAAAATCTCAGATCAAAGCACAATCATTCATTGTTTAATATTCATCGATTTCTAAATCATGTAGGTTTCTTCTTCTTTTCTAAAAGAAGAGGAAATAAGGAAATACCTTTTACATTATTTATAACAATGACAATGACTAATCTTTATGTATCACTTACTATGTGCCAACAAGTACTCTTCTGAATAATTTAGATATATTGCCTCCTTTAATCCTTAAGACAATTCTATGAATTATGTACTATTATTATATGCATTTACAAAGATGACCCAAGAGGCATAAAATATTATTTATATAGACATACGATTGTGATTTGAACCCAGGAGGTCTGCACAATCTTTATTCTTAACTACTAGGTTAAAAGGCATTAATAATAACCTCAGACAATATCAACTTGGGATCATTGAGAATTAATATGATAGAACTTGAAGTAGTATCCCAAGGTAAATTAAATCTATTGTTCTTTTCAGAGAAGATGAAGACATTAAGCCCCACGGAGTCTCTCAATGGTATGATGGATTGAGCACTAAAAAATAGTCTTCAATGTTTGAAAGGTAACATGCCTTGTTGGAAGAAAACAGGTCCTTGGGTAATATAAATTATATTTATATATTAAATCTATGGTTTTGTAAACCACTCTACCTCTTCAAGCTTTAGTTTCCTCATCTCTAAAAGGAAATACTCGTCTTCAGGGGTTGTTTAAAGATTAAGTATATATTACATATTAAATTAGTGTAGTATTCAACACATATCAATTCATATCAATTTATTTCATTGTTTCTTTAAGTTATCTATTCAATATTCATCTTTAAAGTGTCACTATGTTCTTACCACACCAAGATACAGTGTTTTTCATGGAATAATAAAATAACAAAATAGTGTCACTGGCTTTTCTTGAAACAGCATTAGTGACTTTTCTCAAAACTGAGAATCCTTAGGATCAGTTAAGTGAACAGTGTGTTTTGTTACATTTCCCTTCATACTTCTCAGAAAACTGTGTTAGCTAGCTTACTCTGGTTACCATAACAAAATACCATAGCCTAATGGTTGAAACAATAGAAATGTATTTCTCACAGTTATGGAGGAGGGGGAAGTCCAAGATCAAGGTGCCAGCTCATTTGGTTCCTGGTGAGAACACACTTCCTGGCTTCTTCTTGGCTTCCAGATGGCTGTCTTTTTGCTGTGTACTCACATGCTCTTTCCTCAATGTGTGTACACAGGGAGTGGGAAAAGAGACGAGTGGAAAGCGTGTTGGAGATAGAGATAGAAAGACAGACAGCTTTTTGATGATTCTTCTCATAAGGACATTAATCTTATCATGAGTGCTCTACCCTCCTTACCTCATCCAACCTTAATTACTCCCCTAAATGCCCATCTTCAAATACCAAAAAATTGTAAATTCAATTTATGAATTTTGAGGAGATGCAGACATTTAGTTCATAACAAAATCCGAAAACCAAATCATTTCATCATTCTTTCTCTTATTGATATGGTCAAAACATAGCTTTTGATATAAATGTTTCAAGTGATGAACTATGGCAGCACAGTTAGAAGCTTGAGAGGAAAGCTTGAATTACCTTAAATTTAAAATGATTTATCTGTGGATTTTACTTTTTATGTTGGTTTTTTCCCTCTAAATTATTTCATTGCAATTCAAGATCACTTTGATAATCAGGATGGTTCTTCACTACTTGTATTTGAGTGATTGTGCTTATATGGATGTTGGAGCTCAAAATATATTATTATGTACTTAAAAATCTATGTAAAAATCATGTGCCTTTAAAAAAATTTTTTGTAAGATTTTAGTTGAACCAAACTGATGATAACTGTGGGAAGCAAGATGTGAAAAGCTCCCAACAATACATGTCTTAATTATTTGTTTTCCAGAAAACAAAATACATCTATATTTATTTTGGAAAGTGTATATATATATCAAAGATCAACAAATCAGAAGTTTATGCCCATAAATAAGCCCCATTTTCCCATATATTTATTTTGTTAGAAGCTTTAATTTTTTGTGTCATCTTTGTTTGATTTTTTCTCATTATAGGAAATTAATATATGATTTTTATTTTATCTTCTTACAGGCTAATTGATGTATGTTAAATACTGATATGAATATTGACAACTGACCATGTGAACAGTAGCCATCAGTCAAAATAATAAACCAAACTCGGGAATCAGATTTCAACAGAAGTACAATTTTAAACTTTGTGGACTTTTTGATAGCTCTTACAACAAATTCAAATAGAAACCCATTAGCTAATATAATTTTGAAAACCTATTTCAGAAAATATGTAATTTTCTCTTAATTCAATTTTTAAAATCTGAAAAATATTTCATGTAGATCATGCATATATTAAGATTGCTTGGTTTGAAAAGTAATTAACTTAGTGCTTATAAATAGGTGCAGTTATTTATATAACTTGACCTTCCTCTTTTATTGTGTTATGAAGGAAGCCAATATGCCACCCAAAACCATTAGAAGAGCAAAGCTAAGGATAGTTGGCCTGTGACCTGTGTCAGAGCCAACTTTGCTACAGCATTAAAAATTATCTTTTGGAAGCCAGTGGTCATAGATGCAGGTGTGATGGTTAGAAACAAACCATGGCAAAGTTTGATCAGTGAGTTAAAGTGATGGGCAATATCACAGTACCTCCTTTTTAGAAAAGAGTCTGGTTGATATTAAGATCAAGGCTACAGTTCATCTAAGAGAAGACCAAAGGGATCTACATTGAAAAGCTGCGATAGGAGAAAGTTCCCAATGACTTTTAGAATATCATTTTGCCAAGGCACTGATTCATGTCATTTGATCTTTACAAGCTTTAGAAAGTTAATTGAAGAAAATCAGATTCTCTGAATTTCAACTATGGAATTTATTATTGCAAATTGAGAGACATGGCCAGATTTTCTAGTCATATACATAAAAATAAACAAATAAAAATGGAATAGGGGAATATGATGAATGATTGATGAGTAAGGGAAGTCAGTCAGTGTTTATCTGAATTCAAGAAAGAAGTTTATCCCACATCATTGATGTATATTCTAGTATTATTGATATGTGGCTGAGAAAGAATATCATTCATTTTTATGCAAATATCAGGAAAAAAAGTTGACAAAGTAAAAAAAATGCTCTGTTGAATTTTGATTATTTGGCTAACAGTTACAGATTATAGGTATGATAAATGAGAAGCTCTTAAAAACAACATTTTTACTTTTGTGTTACCCATATGTTTTTGCTTCTTTTAATAAATATAGGCACATAAGATATCTGCTCCAGTTTAAGTAAGCCACTTGGATCCACTGAGCAAAGATTTCCCTGCTTTTATTGCTTGCTGGGCAAAGTAAACCAATGAGAATGAGGATACAATCAGATATGATGGCTTCATTTTCTAAGTACCCAGACCTATAACTTGAAAAATAAGAAATTATAACATATATTTATATCTTTGTGCATTTATGTATGTTCACATGCAATATACATATTATTGAAATATATACATTTGTCTCTCAAAGGTGGGAGAAAAGAACTCTTATTTGTTCAATTTGAATCATAAAGGACAGTAATACAAAGCTCCATTCAATTTCTAAAAGAAAGTTTTTAAATATATACTTTTTAACTATATGTAAGGAAGACAAAAACTAATGAGGTAAGAGGCAAATGTATTGTTTTAATATTTTTCGAGTCCTGAAGAGGTAAATATCAGTTCATTTAATTATATCCATTTATTCATTCATCAAATATTTATTAAGCACCTACATTATACCTCAGTACTGCTAAGGGCATTGGTGATTCAACAGCTATTTTAAAAATGTAGACTGTTGCAGCCACTGTGGAAAACAGTATGGGATTTCCTCAGAAAACTAAAAATGGAACTGCCTTTTGACCCAGCAATTCCACTGCTGGGATTATACCCTAAAAATCCTGAGACGCTAATTCAAAAGAACCTACGCACCCCAATGTTCATAGCAGCACAATTTACAATAGCCAAGTGCTGGAAGCAACCTAAGTGCCCATCAGTAAATGAGTGGGGGAAGTGGGAATGGCTTGGGTAGCAGGGAGTGGTGAGGGGAAATGGAGACAACTGTACCTGAACAACAATAAAATAAACATTTACTCAATGGAATGCCATGCAGCAGAAAAAAAGAAATGTTATTCCTCACAACACCATGGATGGAACTGAAGAGTATTATGCTGAATGAAATAAACCAGATGGTGAAAGACAAATACCTATGATGGTATTTCTAGATGATCTCACCTATAAGTGGAACCTAATCAACAAAACAAACAAATGAGCAAAATAAAACCAGAGACATGGAAATAAAGAACAAACTGACAGTGACCAGAAGGATATGAGGAGGGGGATAATGGGGGAAAGAAGGGGTAGGGGTAAGCCGAGGAACATGAATAGAGGACTCATGGGCATGGACAATGGGGGGGGGGGATTGACTGTGGGAGTGATGGGGGTATGGAGCAGGGGAGTGCAATGGGGAAAAATGTGGGACAACTGTAACTGAAAAACAATAAGAATAATAATTATAATAAATAAAAATTAAAAAGTTAATAAAAAGCGGACAAAACCTTGCTCTCACATAGCTTACATTGTATGAGGAGAAATAAGCAATAAATGCATTAATATATGTGAGATAATGATGAAGAAAACTAATGCAGGGAATATGTATCCTGTTTCAGAATGCCATCAGAAAGTATGGAAATCAGTAATGGTATTTTTGATAGGGCATACAACGAAGTCCTTTCTGAAGTGACATTTGAGCAGTTACTTGAATGAAATGAGACAGCAAACACTGAATATATCTGAGAGAAAGCATTATAGGAAAATAAAGCATAATGTACAATGGTTCTGAAGATCTTGCTTTGTATATTAAAGGGATTTCAAGGATGCTAATGGCTGGGGTCAAGTAAATAACAGAAAAAGTTGTAAAGATCAGGTTATAGAGATAGCTAGCAACCATAATATGTATTAGAACATTACAGAAAAAAAAATTTAAAAATTACATTTTTCTAAGTAAAATAGTAATTTGTTGAGGCTTTGTGTAAAATAGTAATATGATATGATTTCTGTTTCATAGAAATCACTGTGGGTGCTGTGTGGAGAATGGTATTTAGAGGGAATGACATTTATTTATTTATTTATTTATTTTTTAAACTATATTCTATTGATTATGCTATTACAGTTGTTTCATTTTTTCTCCCCTTTATTCCCCTTTGCCCTGCGCCTCCTCCCTCCAGCATTCCCTGCCCTTAGTTCATGTCCGTAGGTCATACATATAAGTTCTTTGGCTTTCCCATTTTCTTTACCATTCTTAACACCTCTCTGTCTATTTTGTGCCTACCAATTATACCTCTTATTCCCTGTACCTTTTTCCCCGTTCTCCCCCTTCCCCTCCTCACTGGTAACCCTCCATGTGATCTCCATTTCTGTGACTCTGTTCTAGTTCTCTTTGTTTGCTTAGTGTTTTTTTGGTTTTGTTTTGTTTTTTAGGTTCAGTTGTTAATAGTTGTTTGTTGTCATTTGACTGTTCATAGTTGTGTTCTTCCTTTTCTTAGATAAGTCCCTTTAATATTTTATGTAATAAGGGCTTGCTGATGATGAACTCCTTTAACTTGACCTTATCTGGGAAGCACTTTATCTACCCTTCTATTTTAAATGAAACCTTTGCTGGATAGTCATCTTGGAAGTAGGTCTTTGCCTTTCATGAATTTAAATACTTCTTTCTGGCCCCTTCTTGCCTCTAAGGTTTCTTTTGAAAAATCAGCTGATAGTCTTATGGGAACTCCTTCGTTGGTAACTGTTTCCTTTTCTCTTGCTGTTTTTAAGATTATCTCCTTATATTTAATCCTAAGTAATGTAATTATGAAGTGTCTTGGTATATGCGTTCTTGGCTCCAACTTCTTTGGGACTCTCTGGGCTTCCTGGACTTCCTGGAAGCCTATTTCCTTTGCCAGATTGGGCAAGTTATCCTTCACTATTTTTTCAAATAGGTTATCAATTTCTTGTTCTTCCTCTTCTCCTTCTGGCACCCCTATGATTGTGATGTTAGAACATTTAAAGTTGTCCTGGAGGTTCCTAAGCCCTTTCTCATTTTTTTGAATTCTTGTTTTTTCATCCTGTTCTGGTTGAATGTTTCTTTCTTCCTTCTGCTCCAAATCATTGATTTGAGTCCCAGTTTCCTTGCTTTCACTGTTGGTACCCTGTACATTTTTCTTTATTTTACTTTTCATAGCCTTCACTTTTTCCTCTATTTTGTGACCATGCTCAAACCTTTCTGTGAGCATCCTGATTACCAGTGTTTTGAACTCTGCATCTTTGTTCTTTTTTTCCCAGCTTTGTTTTGGCTATAAGAGATTCCTTGATATTCCAAAAGAATTATGAATCAGATTCTTTGTTTCTGCAAAAAGGACAGTTGGAATTTATATAATAATTTTATTTGATTTATAGATTGCTTTCAGCTGAATTGACATCTTAGTAACAATAAATGCTCCAGTTCATGAATAAAGAATGCCTTTATAATTATTTAGCCCTTATAAAATTGTTTCAACAGTATTTTCAGTAATTTTCAATGTAAAAGTCTTTCACTTTCTTAGTTGACTTTATTTTTAAGAATTTTTTTATTTTTTACTTTATCCTGAATATATTTGCTTTCCTAATTTTTGCTTTCTGATTGTTGATTGGTATTGTATAGAAATAGAATTCATTTATGTACATTATTTCTTTATCCTTCAGTTTTGCTGAATTGATTTATCATATCTAATACTATTTATGTGTGTGTAGTATTTAGAATTTTCAATATATAAAATCATGTCATCTGTAAAAAGGTAGTTGTAATTATTCCTTTCCAATCTGAATCTTCTTTTTCATGTTTTTCCTTATTGCTTTGACTACAACTTCCAGTGAAATGTTGAACAGAAGTGACAGCACTGGACATTTCTGTCTATTTTCTGACTCTGGGGGGAAATGTTTCAGTCTTTTACATTGAGTATGATATTAGCATGAGTTTTTCGTAGGTACCCCTTATGTGTTTAAGAAAGGACCCTTCTATTCTCATGTTAAGTGTTTTTTTTTAATCAAGAAAGTGTGTAAGATCTTGTCAAATGCCTTTTTTTGTGTCTATTCAGATAATTATTTTTTATTTGTTCTGTTATATGGTGTATTTCATTATTTGAATTTGGGATGAAAAACTACCCTTGCATTTCTGGATTAAAGCCCTGTTGGTTACTTTTTTTAAATAATTTTGATTTTTATAGTTGTTCAAATACAGTTTTCTGCCTTCCCCCTAGCCCTCCCCACCACCCCAGCCTTCTCCACCTCCCTCCCCTGTTTCCAACCCCCCTTGTTATTGTCCTTGTGTCCTTTATAGTTGTTCCTGTAAACCCTTGACCCTTTCCCCCCATTATCACCTTCCCTCTCCCTTCTGGTTACTCTCAGCTTGCACCCCAATGTTCATAGCAGCACACTTTACAATAGCCAAGTGCTGGAAGCAACCTAAGTGCCCATCAGTAAATGAATGGATAAAAAATCTATGGTACATTTACATGATGGAATACTATGCAGCAGAAAGAAAGAAAGAGCTCCTACCCTTTGCCACAGCATGGGTAGAATTGGAGAGCATTATGCTAGGTAACTTTTTTAAAATATGCTTCTCCATTTGATTTGCTAGTATTTTCTTGAGAATTTTGGGATTCAAAGGGATATTGGTCTTTAGTTTCTTACTTCTGCAATGTCTTTGTCCAGTTTTGGTAGCTTTGGTTTCATGGAATGAATTAAGGAATATTCCTTCCTCTTATATTTTGTGAAAAAGCTTGCAAAGGGTTGGCATTTATTTTTTTCTTCAAATGTTTGGTAGGATTAACCAATGAAGTCATATGGAACTTAGCTGTCTTTATTATACTTCTTTTTTCATTACTGATTCATTTACTTTGTTATAGGTTTATTTAAATTTACTATTTTTTAATCACTTTTGGTAGTTTATGTGTTTTTAGAATTTATCAGTTTCATCTATTTATTCTGTGGGCATGCAATTGTTCTTAATATCAGTTTATAATCACTTTTATTTCTGTAAAATCAGCAATAATGTCCAACTTTTATTTCTAATTTTATTAATTTTGATATGGTATATTTTATATTTATTGGTCAGTTTAGCTAAATGTTAATTTATTTGATCTTTTCAAATAATTAAAAAGTTATTTATTATTTAATATTTTCTATTTCATTTATGTCTTTTTTAATCTTTATTAGTCCCTCTTATTGTTTACTTTGAGTTTAGTTTTTTTCTAATTAAGATTGATATTTAGGATTTAGATTGAAATAGTGTTTCTTTTATAATAAAGTCATTTACAGCTATATATATGCCTCTTAGTACTACTTTTGCAGAATCTCATCAGTTTTGCTATACTGTGCTCTTATTTTTTATCTCAAGATATTTTCTAACATCATGTGATTTTCATGATTTCATTATGTGATTTTATTATTTAAATAATAGTCATTATTTAGGAGTGCACGGTTTAATTTCCAAATACTTGTAAATTTTATGAATTTTTCCAGTATTTATTTTATTTTATTACAGTCAAAAACATACTTTATATGATTTCATTTATCTAAAATTTATTGAGACATAAATATCAGCTTGTATATATTTATCTATGTAGTTATCAGGGTTCTTTTTTTCTTCATGTGATTTTGAGTTACTGTCTAGTGTTCTTTCATTTCATCCTGAAATGCTTTCTCTAACATTTCTTTTTTTTTTCTTTTAATTTTATGTTGGTTTCAGGTATACAACTTAGTGGTTAGACAATTATATACTTTACATAGTGTTCCCCTCAAGATTTCCAGTACGTCAATTGGCACCATATATGTTTATCTCAATATTATTGACGATATTCCCTATGCTTTATTTATGTCATAGCCACCAATTTGTAGTTCTTAACCCCTTCACCTCTTTCACCCAGTACCCCAAACATTACAATGGAATATTACTCTGCCATTACAAATGCAATCCTACCATTTGCATGGATGGACCTAGAGGGTATTATGCTCAGTGAAATAAGTCAATCAGCAAAACACAAATACCATATATGTCAAGTATATATGGAATCTAAAGAACAAAATAAATGAACAAACAAAATTGAAATAGATGCAAGTGTTTTTTATAAAGCACATCTGCTAGCAATGAACTCTCTGAGGTTTTGTTTATCTGAGAGTATCATAATTACTCCACTCTTGAACATAATACGCCTCATTGTGGATCCCTTTGTTCATCCTAGTTGGAGATTTTTGAGCTTGCTGTATCTGTATGTTAAGATTTCAATCAAATCAGGACATTTTCCATCATTATTTCTTCAAATATGCTTTCTGAGTCTTTTCCACTCTCTTCTCTGGAACTCTCATTATGCTGTTATATTTCATTATGGCCCATATGTCTCTGATTTTCTTAATTTTTATTCTTACTGCTTCTTAGGTTGGGTTTTCTAAAATAACATATTTTTCAGTTTTCCCATTCTTCATTTTACATGCTCTAATCTCTGTTGAGACCATTTAGTTAATTTTTCATTTTAATTACTGTACTTTTCAACTCCAGAATTTCTATTTGGTTCTTTTTTAGAATTTCTACCACTTTATTGATTTTTTCTTTTTGATGAGATAACTTTTACATGGTTTCATCATTTAAACATCTTTATAATAACAAAATGGAGCACAAATAAGTTTTTTCCTAGTACATTTAATACTGGGGATTTCTCAGGGACAGTTTGTTAGGGCGGTTTCCCTGTGTGTATGGCTATACTCCTTTTTCTTTGCCTGACTCATTTTTTGTTATGAAAAACAGGAAATTTTACTATCCTTTTCCTCTCATAATCACCATACTGTTGTCTGTGTCTATGAAGTTGGTTTTTTGTGTGTGTGCTTAATCCTTTCACCTTTTTCACTCAGCCTCTCAAACATCCTCCCTTCTGAGGGCTGTTTTTATATTTGTTGAGGTTATATTGGTTTATGTTATATGTTTCAGATGTAAAAAATTTTAAATCTCATTGAGTCTATTTTTTATAATTTCTTCAGACTATATTCTTTCTCAATAATTTTTCCATCACTTGTGTTTAATGTTTCATAAGTCCTCCATTGTCTTTCTAAATTAAATGTTTTTTAAATGTATTTTTTCTCAGCTTAATAACACTTTGGTTACTTTTTAACTTATGCTGTTACTGTTTTTCCTGCTTTTTCTCCTTTTCCCCTCCCCATGCCAGTCCCCATATTGTTGTCCAGTGCCCATGGGCTGTGCATAAATGTTCTTTGGTTAATTCCTTCACTGTCTTTCATTTTGTCCCCCTTCCTCCCACTTACTTTCTATCAGCTGTCAATCTGTTTAATGTATCAAAGTTTCTGTTACTATTTTGGTCTTTATTGTTTATATTAGATTCCACATATAAGTGAGATCATGTAGTATTTTTCTTTCACTGATTGTCTTAATTCATTTAGCATAGTTTTCTCCAGGTCCATCTCTGCTGTTGCAAAATATGAGAGTTTTTCCTTCTTTCATACTTTCAAGGATCACTTCTATAGTTTGTTACTAGAGAAGTTTCTCTGAATGTGTAGAACACCCAAAAACACAAGGAGGTGATAGAGTGTTCTCTCCTGAGCATGAAGCTGGCTCTTGCTTAGTGTTGCTTCAAATATATTTTGAAATTTATGTTTTTACTCATCTTTCACAATATCAGTAACATTATTCATGTTTTTGAACATATTAAACATCCACATTTAATCTTCTGTTCCCTATAACTTTACAATCTAAAGTACCTATTACTCTCCATCTTGAATAAAATGTAAGTTGAAACGAGTTAGGGGCCTTGGCTATCAAATTACCTGTTTTATCACTAGTGTCTAAAACAGTACTTGGCACATGGTAGGAAAACGGTAAGCAATAAGTGAATAAAAGGATGAAAAGGGAGGCAGTGTGAATAAAAGCTTAAAAAATAGGCAAGGGTTGGTTTGTTAGGGGATAATGAATTTATCAATAAAGCTCAAAAATACAGTAGAAGAAAATATTAAACAAGTAGTTACAATGGCATTGGGCCATTATTATGGGTTTTTGATCAACCAACAGTGGTTTATGGATTATCATATCCTTCGGGTTTTCTGATTTAAAAAAAAATCTCCAATTATGAATAACTGCTGAGACACTTGTTTTCTAATTGCTTTTATTTTCTGCATCTTAACTTAGTCACCCCATGTTGCTAGGACTCAAATTTTAGGGGGCATTTTTAAAAAAGAAAATGTTTACACATATAGATCCCAGTGGTATCACAGAAATTGTGATTCAATAGGCTTGGAAAGAGTTCTAGGAATCTGAAATTTTGGTTAGCTTTTCAGGGGATTTGATGCAAATTATATGTTAACTTTACCTTTATAATACAACTCTAGATGTTGTTTGTGTTAAAATGTAGTAAAAACCTGATCTGTATTCAATGGAACTTAAATAGTTCTACTATAAACAAAGGATTAAGCATAAAATGCTTTGCAAGGTATACTAGTTTGGTAATATTATTTCCAAATTTCTGATTAAGACATATTACTATTGAATTTGAAAGGGTTGTGTATTAGTCAGCTTAGAATTGCATAACAAAATACTTGGACTAGATGTCTTACAACTTGATGTCTTAAAAGAATCATGTTCCCAAGCATGTGCCCTGACTTGGAATCGAACCAATGACATTTTACTCTGCGGGACAATGCTCAGCCAACTGAGCCACTCCGATCAATTCTGATGGCTGTACTTTTAATCTTCTGAGGAAATTCCATATATTTTTTTATGGTGGTTGTGTCGCAAAATTGACTTTTTATTTAAAAAATACTCTGGAGTGTGGCAGTGGACATTATTCTAATACTGAAAAGTCCTTGACATGGTCTTCTTATAGGTCTATCACCATAAGATAAAATTCAAGTTAAAATTAAATTTGAGAGTTCTGTTTGACATTTTATACTGTATAGACACTTACATTTAAAATATTTTTAAAAGATCGGTCTTATGGGTTTAGACAACTTAACTACCCACATGGTCATAGATTACTTATATTTACTTATTCTTGAGGACAGGGTGGTAATTTAGGACTATTATCTACATATGTCAATGTATGAATTTGGTGCTGCGGTGCTCCGCCAACTGAAGTAAAACAGACTATCTAGGTTTTACTCCAGCAATTTTAAAGGGTCCGTTATAGTCTCCACTTTCTAAACCCTTTACCCCAGTAGCAAAATCACTTTTGGTCATGATGCAGATGTGTATTTAATCAAAAAAGTTATTTTTTTCTGATGTATCTTCTTGGGCAAGGAAAACAAAAGAAAAAATAAGCAAATGGGACTACAGCAAACTAAAACGTTTTGGCACAGCAAAGGAAACCATCAACAAAATGAGAAGACAACGCACTGAACAGGAAAACATATTTTCCAATGATACATCTGATAAGTTAATATCCAAATTTTATAAAGAACTTATAAATCTGAACACCCCCCCAAAAGCAAACAATTTAATTTAAAAATGGACAAAGGACATGAATAGACATTTCTTCAAAGAGGACATACTGATGGCCAATAGACGTATAAAAAGATGCTCAATACCACTAAGCATCAAAGAATTGCAAATTAAAAGCACAATCAGATATCACCTCACACCTATCAGAATGGCTATCATCAATAAATCAAAAACCAACAAGTGCTGATGAGGATGTAGAAAAAAGGAACCCTTCTGTACTGTTCATTGGAATGCTGATTGGTACAGCCTCTGTACATAAAGCAGTTTGGAGTTACCTCAAAAAATTAAAAATGGAACTGCCATATCACCCAGTGATTCCACTTCTTGGAATTAATCCGAAGGAACTCAAAACACTAATTTGAAATAATATATGCCCCCTATGTTCATATTGCAGCTTTATTTACAATTGCCAGTATTTGAAATCAGACCAAGTATTCATCAGTAAATGAGTAGATAAAACAACTATGGTACATTTACACAATGCAGTAGTAGTTGGCTGTAAAAAAAGAAGGAAATATTACCTTTTGGAGAGTATTATGCTAAGTGAAACAAACCAGTCAGAGAAAGATAGTTACCATATGATCTCACATATATGTGGATCCTAATGAATAAAATAAACTAACAAATGAAATAGAAACAGATTCATAGATACATAGAACAGACTGACAGCTGTTAGAAGGGAGGGGTGTTGGAGGCTGGGTAAAAAATGTGAAGGGTTTAAGAAAACCAAACCAAGAAAAAACTCATAGACAAAGACAACAGTATTGTGATTATGAAAAGGGAAAGGGGAGTGGGGGAGGTAGAAGAGGGTAAAGGGGAGATAAATGGTGATGAAGAAGACTTGACTTGGGGTGATGAACACACACTACAATATACAGATGATGTATTATAGAATTATATACCTGAAACCTATAAAACTTTATTACCCATTGTCACCCTAATAAATTCAACTTTAAAAAGAAAGAAAAACTAGTACAAATAAAACTCAAGATAACAAAAAACAAACAAACAGTCACTTAGTTTTGTCATAAAGGGAGAAGAATCTTTACAGGAAACAAAAGTCTTGTCGAAATACAAATACATATGCCAGTGTTTTCTGATTCTCTTGATCATTTCATTATATTGGGCATTGGGAATGACATTTCAACCACAGTTCAGCACCACTGTAGGATACAGCCATGTTTACCTGGCACTTTCCTGTAGTTAGGTAACTGTGCGTTGATGACAAAACTTGGACCTGTGATCATAATGGTATTATTAAAAATGATTGAGTATTTTTCATCCACTTAAATGAATACTTAGTCAGATGTTAACATAATCAACAGATTCTCTTCTTTTATCCTTTGATATCCATATTTTCTCAAAAATATCATATATTTCTCACTAGTAAATGTAAGTAACATTTGAGCATTTACTGTGTGCCAAATGTGGTTCTGAGTACTTTTACGAATTATCTCCCTTTTTTTAAAGATTTTATTTATTTATTTTCAGAGAGAGGAGAAGGGAGGGAGAAAGAACAATGTATGGTTGCCTCTCACATGGCCCTCACTGGGGACCTGGCCCACAACCCAGGAATGTGCCCCGAATGGGAATCGAACCGGGACTCTCTGGTTTCCAGCCCGCGCTCAATCCACTGAGCTACACCCGCCGGGCTATCTCCCTTAATCTTCATGACAGCCCAATGAGTAAGCACTGTTATTACTTACTTTTACAGTATTAAGTTGAGACCTAGAAAGTTAAAGAATTTACCCAAAATCATACAGACAATAAGTGGTGAAGCAGTTATGTTATCTAAGGGAACTTTTTCATATTGTTATTTTTCCTTTAAATAGCTCTCTAAGCTGTCCAAATTTTGTTAACAGATAACAAAATGCTTTAATCACTAAGTATTGTTTAAATCTTCACTTTAATCCTAATTATTCATTTTCACTGAAAAAGGGACAGCAAAACATAAGTAGAAGTGACAGTTCCCCTTAATCTCACCAATGTTAGGGTTAAATTCTCTGGACTTGTTTGTTTGTTTGTTTTGGTTTATTTGTTTTTAACCAAGGAAATGGCTAATTTTTATAGGTGCCCTGACCAGGAATTGAGCTCCCAACTTTTGGTGTACAGAACAAGACTCCAACCAACTGCTCCATACCAGTCAGGGCACAGTCTCTGGATTTTATTTTCTCCATCTACAGTCTGGAGTAATGCCTATTTATTTCTATCACCATGTTCTTATTATTTAAATCAACTAAATATTACTGAATATTAATTATAAATTAATATTTCAGGTATGTATGTGGAACTTACATAAATACTGTCTCTTTTAAAGTTATATATAACACACACAATAATTGTGAATTATGTATTATTAAACAGATTTCAGATGAGAAATTGAGGCACAGAGGTTATGAATTACACCAAGTAATACAACTAGAAAGAGGCAAAGTGGGGTTGAAACTTAAGTCTCCAGACATCTAGAAATACATACTTTCTAACACAGTATACAGAGCACAAATTGAGACTAGTCATTGAAAAACCACTATGGACCTGAAAACAATAGTTATTATTTTGAGATGTGTGGCAATGAAAGAATGGTATTTTATAGTTCCATTTTGTTATAGAAAAAAATAACTTCAGAATGGAATATTAATTAGATCAGGCTAGACTATGGTAATAGATGAAAATGTGAAATGGCTTAATAAATATGTAGTTTCCTTCTTTCTCACCTAAGACTCCAGGGACATTAACTGGTTTGTTAGTTCTCCTTTTTCTAAAACTTGATTTCTAATGTTACCCAAGGGATTTCCATGCAAGTCACCAGAATGGCATAATAACAGGGAGAAAGCACACTGGCTTCTTAAAAGCCCTGGCCTGAAGTGACACAAATCACTTCCACTCAGATGTCATTAGGAATAACTAGTCTTGTGGCCACACAACTTGCTGACCAGGTAATGCTAAGTAAGTACAATTGATACTAAAAAATAAGAAATCATATTGAGATGGACAGATACTCATCTTTACCACAGGAGGTTATTAGTTGGTATTGAGTTCAACAATGGCCTAATATGGATGGCAATTCAGAGAGTTCATATTTATTGTTATATAAGAACCAAATGGGCCAATATATATTGAAGTAAGCACTCCTGGCATCATTTATGTGTTGATATATTTTCCCCTTGGGTATTTTTTAAGTGAGAATATATGCCTTAGGCAATTACAGATGAAAATAAGCAAAATAAAATTGTATAAGTCACATTTTGCCACCTGTCAAAGGCTTTTTAATAGCCACTCACTTCTAATCATCCTCAAATGAAAAATAAATGGAATTGTAAATGTTGTTAGAATAATTTATCATTCATCAGAAATGAGAAATGAATAGAATAATTTACAGTTCACACATTTATAATTAAAATCAAATGAGAATTTTTTATTGAAATCTTTAGCTTCTAGGCCATCAGAAAAGAAATAAAACTTTAGCAAGTAAGGATAATAGGAATATAACTGCATCCTCTACCTTTGTAAACTGTTGGTTTCTTTGTCAGAAACACCTTACCAAAAGAATTTAGCTTAGAAATCAACTTTAGTCCTCCCTTTTCTGAATCCAAAGACTGAGAAAATACTGCAATGAGGTACAACTGTCAGATTTTGTTTGGTAAGCAATAAATTAATGGCTGCAGGCTTCTATCAAACACTTTTAAGGATGTGTACAGTGACTATTTTAACTATAAAATAATTGGATTATTACATCATTTATGTAAACCTAAATCACATCTAGAATTATATGGAATAAAGAATAATCTTTTACCCTGTGCTGCACTCTTTATGCTATCCCAAAATTATTCTATTATTTTTACCCCTTTTTCAAGGTCAATGAATTAATGTATTTATTGACTATATAGTGCTATATGAATAATGGCTGTGCCTTTTTATTAATTTGCCAATAACAATGATTAGCTAAATTTACCACACATTTTCAGTCACAATCGAAGGTTAAATGCAAAAAGCACTAAAAAACAATGGGGCAGTATAGTTTGCTTTTCCTTTCTCTATATACTTGTCAGTCACTTAAATACTTCTAGGTCAGAGGAGATTGAAATCATAATTTTTGTTGTTTATTTTACTAAATTAGTATACTGCATGAATTTTCTTTTCAAAAAATATAAAGGTCTCATGACTTGCTTGAATGCTTAAAGTTTATATAGACATCAGGTTTGATGTGGTCATGATTATTGAAGATTTAACCTTGAAATGAAGAGAAGATACTTTCATAGACTGTCATAGGCAGAAATTGATTTGGACAACTCCTTTCTTTCATTTACTCAAAATATATGTTGATTTGTATTGGGTTACAAGTTTCACAATTATTTATGTAATGCTAAAATCTTTTTAGTTAAGAATGCATTTAATTCACACACTTTTGTAGTTACAAAAGGCAAAAAGCCATTATACAACTGGACACTGGTATTAGATTCTCTCCTGTGAGTCATCAAAATACACATGTAAGATTCAGCATTACTTATAGATCTTTTTAGCTACATAGAATCTATAATGCATGCAAGCTAGAATTGAGAAGATATCACAATTCTGGCATTAATTAATCATGATTTAAATATATAAACAATAAGCAGATAACCTCAAACAATTTTGTTCATGTCTTCATTGGCAGTTGAGTATGAACTCTGAAAAACAAAGATGAGTAATTCAGAAATTAAATAAATGAATAAACATCTTTATTATTATTTGCAAATGAACAACACAACACTGTCCACATGAAAATTATTGTACATAAGATTGAATTCATAGTTTGGGTTAAGTTTCCCATTGAGTGTATTATAGTAGATAAAATTTTTATGTGCTTTCAAATTGGAGTTAACTTTCGATATTATATTAGTTTAAAGTGTAGAGTATAGTAGCTATGCTCTTACATAATTTATGCAATGATCCCCCTGATAATTGTAGTACCCACCTGGCACCATACATAGTTATTATAGTGTTGTTTACTATATTCCCTATGCTATACTTTGCGCGTCCATGACTATTACATAACTACTATCTGTCAACTATTATATAACTAATTTATTAAAGTCTATTTAAATTTTTTATCTGTTTAGATATCCTACATTTTATTTTAATTTTTGATCATTATTTCTAAATTTTCAGAAAGAATTCTTAGTTAAGTCTAAATTTATTAATTGTATTGACCATCCATTTCAAAATAAAAGTACAATAGAATTTAACTCCAAACACCTTCCACCCCTATTTTGTTGGTTATTTTGTCTAGAGAAAATATTTCCCAATTTTCTGCTTTGCATATTGGTTTGATGAGAATTTTATATACATGTTTTGAGAAATAAATACTACAGGAGTTCAGGGGAGCTAGGAACAGCCAAGATCGGTAAGAGTCCCAGAGCCAATTACTTCCAGTTATGAGAGACGTTGATGATTTACAAAAGCATATCACAGAGAAATTATCAGAGAAATGATCACTATCTTCTTGTTCAGCTATGTGCAAAAATAATGCAGATTTATGACCTATAATTTTATTTCTCCCATTTTATTAACTATTTATACATAGTCTTTATTGTTAATTTTTTACAAGCATTGCATGCTAAAATCTATTCATATTTTTGTTAATTTTTTTGCATACCATTTCTTCTTGTATTCTAATTTTTCTTTATTCGGTTTTCATCTACCTGAAGTACATCTTTTAATAGTTCTCTTAGTGATAGTTTGAATTATAATTCTTTATTCTTTGTAAAATGTTTTATTTAATCTTGATTGATTTCTTAGTTGCATATGAAATTATTGTTTAGTAGTTTATTTTTCTCAAAACTTTTATTTATTTTTTTTTTAATTTTTTTTTATTTAATTAATTTTTTTTTGTTTAATTACAGTTATTTGCAGCCTCTCCCCTCCCCCCTCCCTTCCCCTCCCGTCCCACCCCCCCCAACCTCCCTCCTCCCCCTTAGTTCTGTCCATGTGTCCTCTACAGTGATTCCTGAAAACTCTTCTCCCCATTGTCCCCTCCCCCCTCTCCCCTGTCTATTGTTAGC
>PVJI01019806.1:0-30283 GCA_004026765.1 Micronycteris hirsuta
TGCCTCCTCCGCCCGTTTCTGCCCCGCTCACCGGCCTGGATGTTTGTCTTCTCCTACCTCCTGGGTGTCGGACTTCCCTTCAGTTCGATTCTGTCCGTTCTGGTTGTTTAAATTTTTGCTACTGCATTAGTTGTATGGACATTCTGGATGTGCGGGCAGCAAGTGCGACCACCTACGCTGCCATCTTGGCGGAAGTCTCTCTTTTTTAAATTATATTTTATTGATTATGCTATTACACTTGTCCCAATTTTTCCCCCTTTGTCCCCCTCTACCTAGCCCCCCCATTCCATTGTCCATGTCTGTGGGTCATGCATATATGTTCTTTGGCTACTCTATTTCCTATGCTGACCTTTACATCCCCATGACTATTCTGTAACTATTAAATTGTACTTTTTAATCCCTTCACGTTTTTCACCCCTCCTCCTATCTAGAAACCATTGAAACATTCTCTGTATCTATGATTCTGTTTCTGTTCTGCTTGATTGTATATTTTGTTTTTTAGATTCAATTGTTGGTAGATATGTATTCATTGCCATTTTATTGTTTATATATTTAATTTTCTTTTTCTTCTCATAAAAGACCCTTTAACATTTCATGTAATACTGGTTTGGTGGAGATGAACTCTTTTAGCTTCTTCTTGTCTGGAAAGCTCTTTATCCATCCTTTGATTCTAAATGATAGCTTTGTTGGATAGAGTAATCTTGGTTGTAGGTCCCTGCTTTTCATCACTTTGAATATTTCTTGCCAGTCTCTTCTGGCCTCTCTTTTGAAAAATCAACTAGGAGTCTTATGGGGCCCTCTTGTATGTAACTAACTGCTTTTCTCTTGCTGCTTTTAAGATTCTCTCTTTGTCTTGGTGTGGGCCTTTTTGGGTTCACTTGTTTGAGACTCTCTCTGCTTCCTGGACTTGTATATCTGTTTCCTTCACCAAGTGTAGGGAAGTTTTCCGTCATTTTTTTTAATACGTTTCCAATTTCTTGCTCTCTTCTTCCAGCAAGCCCATGATGCTCTTGTTGGTACACTAGAAGTTGTCCCAGAGGCTCCTTACATTATCTTAATTTAATTAAATCAATTTATTTCTAAATAGATGGGAAGGTAGAGAAAGAGGGAGAGAAACATGAATGTGTGGTTGTCTCTTGCTTGCCCCGAATGGAGCACCTGGCCTGCAACCCAGGCATGTGCCCTGACTGGTAATCGAACCAGTGACCCTTTGGTTTGCAGGCTGGTGCTCAATCCACTGAGCCACACCAGCCAGGACTATCCTTATTTGTTTTTCTTTTTGCTATTCTGGTTGGTTGTTTTTTGTTTCCTTAAATTCCAGATTGCTGTTTTTACCCTTGGCTTCAACCACTCTACTGTTAATTCCCTGTAAATTGTTCTTTATTTTAATTAGTGTATCCTTCATTTCTGGCAGGATCTGTTTTATTCTGTTGAAGTTCTCCCTACCATATTTTGCCATGTATAATGCACACCCATGTTTGTGTGCATTATACACAGGATTATTATACCCATTGTATATAATTATTATACCCATTGTATGTAATCATTATACCCATGTATAACATGCATCCTTATTTTTCCCTGAAAATTTTGGGCAAAAAGGTATGCATTATAAATGACAAAATATGGTAAGTTCCTTGAGCATCCTTATAACCAGTGTTTTGAACTCTGCATCTAATAGCTTACTTATCTCCATTTCGTTTAGTTCTTTTTCTGGAGTCTTATTCTGTTCTTTCATTTGAGCCATGTGTCTTTGTCTCCTCATTTTGGCAGCCTCCCTGTGTTTGTTTCTATTTATTAGGTAGAGCTGCTTTATCTCCCGGGCTTGGTAGAGTGTCCTTTAGGGTCCAGTAGCACAGCCTCCTCCCCTATTATCCCAGCTGGGTACTTAGGTTGTGCACACTGTGTGGGCTGTGTATTCCCTCTTGTTGTAGTTGAGCCTTGATTGTTGTTGGCACATGCAAGGTCAGCCACCACCTGTGTTCAGTTGGAGTCACACAGCATAAGTTACAAAGTGATCCGCAGGTGGCTGCTACTTGTGCTGGGCTTGGAGGTACCTATGAGAGGCCAATCTGAAGTAAGGCTGGCTACTGCTACTGCTGGGTAGGGCAACTTAATGTGACGTATGGGGCTCACTGAAGCCAGATGCTGCTTGTGTGATTGAATTTAGGAAAATCTGAAGCATAGGCCAAGACAATCCATTCATATGGAAAAGCCACTGGAAACACTTGGGTATGTTCAAAATTTGGGTGGGGTAGAGCCTCAGGGAATCACTAGGGTGGGGCAAACAGTGTGAGCCAGGTTGTTGGAGTCTCCGATATGGTGCCCACCTGCTGGCTCTGTGGTTTAGTTTGGGGAGGGCTTAGAAAAGGAAACCTGGCCTCTGCCTGCACTTCTGTCTGGTAGAAAAATTCCCCTAGCTCTTTCCCTGATGCTGGACAATTCAGTTCTTCCCGAATATCTCTAATGCTTTTAATCTTCTGCCTCCACACTGGAGCTCAGAGGGAGTGAGTCTGAGTAAGTCTGTGCACAGGCCCTTTAAGAGGAACCAGTAGGGAGTCCAACAGTTTCTGTCTTCCACAGCCTCAATCCCCATCAGTTTCAATAGCCAGAAATATGGCAACTTCTCTACCTGGTACTGGAATTCTGGGCTGGGGCTGGGACCTTCCACTCCTAAGATACCCCTGTCGATTTTTAGCCACCACTTGCAAGTGTGGGACCAGCCTTCTGCATTTCCGCCCCTCCTACCAGTCTTGATGTAGTTTCTTCTTTAATTCTGTAGCTTATTTCTGACGGTTCTGAATAATGGTTGTATAGTTTAGTTGTAAATTTGATGTGGTTGTGCAAGGAGGCAAGCCATGTTTACCTATGCCACTATTGTGACCAGAAGTTGAAGACACTTTTTAAATATATTCATTATGTAGTATTTATGCAATCACAGTTGGGAGGCATACTTTTTACTGTATAATTTTGATATTCACACAAAGACACAAAACTGGAATCAAATTTGTTACTTGAAAAATAGTAGTATAGTTACAAACACTAGAGGGTGCTCTGAGAATACATTTGAATAGCTTCTTGCTGGCCAAATACTGTTAAGTGTAGCAGACGTGGTTTTAAGGCATATCCAGAAGTTTAGTTATAGTACACTGGTGTTCGTTTTCTTTTCTTAGCCTACATGTATGGAGCTTCCAAAGGAGCTGCTTCAACTCCAGGACTTCCAGAAGCAGCGTAGAGAGAGAGCTGCAAAAGAATATGGGATGAATGCACAGGGACTCCTAATAAGGACAGCGCTACATCCAAAGAAATCAGTGATAGAGACAACAAGGAGAGAGGAAAAAGTAAGAAGTTTCTTACTTTGTGAAAATTCTAGGCTAGATAAAGCTCTAAGTTTTACATCCAGTGAAGATGGAAATTTGCTGAAAGGAGAAGCAAAGAGTGGAAAAACGACAACAGAGCTTCCACATTTACCTCCCATAAAACAAGAAATTCATGAGGATTCCAGTAACAAAGTCATTTGCCCTGAGTCAGATGGGTCAGAAGACCAGACAATAAACCAGAAAGAACACCTGATGATTCCCAGAAAGGAATTTCAAGCAAATTTATCTTTGAAAGAGGAGATAGAACAGTTACTGATGGTAGAAAATAAGGAAGATCTAAAATGCATAAAACAAGATGGCTTAGTGTCTCCTTCCCTTCCTCAGGAAACCAGAGTGTCTCCACGTGACACCTTTCACCCTTTTAGACAAGCTGTGCTCCCTACACTTCCTCCCTGTCCAGCTTTGGAGGAGGCTGATTCCTGGATGAGTTCTTCGTCAGACCTGCCTTAGAGATCTGCCGTTCGTTCTGTAGGCCACAGAGGTGGCTCCTCTCCTTTACCGTCACGGCTTTCCTCAGTGTTTCAGTTTCTCATGTTACAGAGTTAGTCATGCCTCAGTCACAGGCTCTAGGGGAAATTAAATTTATTTATTTAATTTTGTTTAAAGATTCTTTTTTAAAGTTCTTTTTATCTACTGATTTATTTTACTCCTCATTTGAGGATATTTTAGAGAGCAAGCAAAGGAGAGAGAGAAACATCGTTTCGTTGTTCCACCCATCCTGCATTCATTGGTTGATTCCCATACGACCCGGGATGGAGCCCACAGCCTTGGTGTATTGGCATGATGTTCTCACCAACTGGGCTACTCGGCCAGGGCCTTCAGGGGAAATGATATCCTCTTGCTTACTCCTGCATTCCTGTAATTTGATTAGGATGGGAATGAGTAAGTTAAATAATGAAAGAAGTAAACTTTCTGATTGTGTCACTGGGCAGAAGAAATGTCCCCAGTGGCCAGAGTGAATTATTTCTCATCACTTGGGTTTAGAGTGTTTGAAGAAGGGGAAAATCTTGGGTTTAACATTTTGAAGAATCTATACTCTTACATTTTTGTTGTGTTTTTTTGGGTTGAAGAGGGTTGATAAAAACTCTTAGCCGTAAGTTTAAAAATAATTAGAACCTGACAACTTTATTAGTTCTTTTAAGCTCTTAAAAATATTGAGTTTAATTTTTCAGTTATATCTCAATAAAGCTAACAATGTTAACTTTATTTTTGAATTTTGAGTGTGTTGTCTTATGTCGACAAACAACAGTTAATGTTATAGAAAGCAATGTTCTAGTTTTAATTTCTTTTGTCAATTCACTTTTAGAAGATTTTGTCCATTTTTTAACAAAGCTTGGGCTTCTTTTGAGTGTGTTTGTTATGTAAACTTTAATTTTGATTCCACTCTATTTGCTTGGAGTTGGTATACTGTCTTAGGTGAAAGAAAGACAGCTTGTACTATAACAGGGTGCAGCCAAGGGGGGACCCCCAAATGGGGATTTGTAATGGGGTCCAGAACTCAGGGTGTTCAAGAAATATTAGAAAAAAATATATATGTATAAGATGTCCTCACCCCCTCAAGTCAGAGCTGGGGAATGGGACACATGGAGCAGGGCCATTGACAGTTGTTTTGAATAGCAACAGTTTTACAGATAACCACTAGAATAGTTGTTTAACATATCTTTAACTTTTAACTGGTTTCATGGATATGTTAAATAGCTGTGGCCATGCTTTGAGCCAGGGGGATGGGAGTGACTTCAATCCATGATACAACTGGGAGGCAACACCTCCTGGGTACAGTACCTGCGTAAAAGCTTGCAGATGATTGGCTCCATGCCATGGGGCCACACCTGCCCAGACTTACTGTGTCAGCCCAGTAAAGCTGGAAGAATATGGAATGCTGGCAGGTGTAACTAATTGTGGGAGGAGTTGGAAATGGGGTTGCAGAGGAAGATTGGCACTGGGATTTAAACCCAGGCACAGCAGCCATGCTGGGGTTTTTTTGGGATCACACGGCTTTGGCAAAAGTTGGTACCGTGCAGCTTTAGGGTGCTCCCTTTTTGCCATGTGGCTTAGGAAGCAGGAGAGACTTCACCTGGAAGAAAAGGGGTGAAAGGATTCTTGCTGGTGGGCCGTGAGAACGTGTCACATGGTTTTGGATTAACTGGAGATCACGGTGATGACACAGCTGATGGTGCTGGGAATCTGAGCCACGGATTTCTACTCCTTTTACTGAGATATGGTACCCCGGACTGGGCAGAGGGAGAAGGAAGGACTGTGTGTGTCTGTGGTTATTCTGAAGGACTTTAATATTTTTAATGAAGACATCAAGTCATTGCTCTAAGTCTGTATAATTGTTTAAATAAATAACCCCTTTCCTTTTCACCAATCTCTGGCATTGAGAGAGGACGTTCCCTGGTGGCAGGCAAGGCAAACCTAGTGGGGGGGAGGGGGATCCTGGAGCACAAGGGTGGGTCCATTCGGTAATAGTTTAACATTCGTACCCCCCATCCAGGTCTGTTCTGTAACAGTACCAACCCTTTTTTTATATTGATACTTGCAAGTTGCTCACATTCTTTTGTGTACAGTAATCAGTAAACCCGTTTTGACATTAGGTTATCTCTTGCATTTCTTAATTGTTTCAGAGTAGGAATAAATTGGAATATGTCTGGATTTCTATGTTCAGAGTCCAGTTTAGCACTGGACTGATATGTACTTAGACTTTTACAGGATTCTATTATTTATTGTACTTAGGGAAACATAGGGACAATCTATGATTAGGAACATCCTTGTCCTCATCAGCTGATTCAATTAGGAATTCCACCAAAAGCAGAGTAGCATCCTTTCAAATTCTAGAGCCCAGATCGAGTCTAAGGTTAAGATGAAGGCAGGTTGAAGAGCATTCAGCTCAGCCTGCATTTGCTGTGTCTCACTTTGTCCTTAGTTTAGAAGGTCACTGGGGCCAGGGTGGTTTCTGGTTCATCGTGGGTGAATGCAGCTTCAGATTGAGCCCAGAATGTGATTAATGTAGGTTTACTCTGGAAAGGGCATGAATTCCTGTAAAATTCCTGGAATTGATTTAGCTTTGTGGAACCATTAAGTTGCCGCATAGTATGTGTGTCTGTGTATACACACACACACTCGTATATACTGGCTACAAAGAAAAATATAATATTCTTTATATTGAAAAAAGGATTCTTTCCTTATGTATGTGTTATGACTGTACTTAAAAAGAGTAGTAGGACTGTGTTGGGCTTTTGCTATGCTGTTCAATGTGATAGCCACAAGCCATACATGGTTATTTAAATTTAAGTAAAGCCCTGACAGGCATGGCTCAGTGGTTGGGCGTCATCCTGCAAACCTAAAGGTTTCCCATTTGATTCCGCATCAGAGCGCATGCCTGGGTTGCCGGCCAGGTCCCTAGTTTGGGGCGTGTGAACAGCAACTGATCAATGTTTCTCTTGTACATCAATGTTTCTCTCCCTTTCTTTCTCCCTCCTTTCCCTTCTCCCTATCAATTAATTAATTAATTAAATTAAGTAATTTAAAATTTAGTTCTTCAGTTGCACCTGCCATATTTCTAGTACTCAGTACTCCCATGTGCTCAGTGGCTACCGTATTGAACATTGCAGATATAGAACATTTCCACTGTTTCAGAAAGTTCTGTTGGTCGGTGCTGTTTGAGTACTTTAACTCCCAGACTAAATGAGTCTTTAATTTTCATTACCGTATTTTGTCAGGGCAACGCTCGTATTCTAGGACTGCATTTTTCTCCACATCCTCCTCTAGCCTGGAGTGCCTACCTAAATTCCATGTGTGCATCAAACCCTACCATGAAGTTGTGTCCTTTGCTAGATTGTAAAAATCCCTGGATTGTTCAAGCCCCGTTGCTAGTGCTCTGTCCCTTTACTCAGATATCTAAATTTTGCCCAGAATTTGGAGAAATGTTGGGTTCTTATCTCAACCCATGGTCAAGTTCTTTACTGACTACATTTCTAGTTGAGAGCTCATAAACCATACTGCCTGCTTTCCCAAATTTTTGAGGATTTGCTCCAATCTACAGAAATTTCCTGAATCCTACTCAATCTGACCTTTCTCATCTAATCTTTCTGTACATGAGCTACAATTAGATATTCTTACAAATAATCTGACCTTTTTAGTTTGGGAATTAGAAAATAGAGATGAATCCTTTCCCTGAACAAAAATGTAGCACTGAGATAGAACCAGTGTTTCTTGCTTCTTGTTCTATCCAGTGTTCTTTCGCCTATAGCAGGAAGAACCACTGCAGCATCTTTGCCTCCAATATGGCTGTAGGCTTGATAAATCCTAACATAATACAGTAGAATTTTTTAAAAGATACTTGCTAGTATCTTTTAAAATAACACGTTTTATTGAATCTCAAGTCATAATTATTTATTACATAATTAGTAGAGATTTCATTCAGGGATTTTATCCTCTGCTGAAAATAGTTTGCAAAAATCCCATTTCTATAACACAGGAGATTTTTAATGCTTCTCATTGTTTTAACACTAGGTTAAGTGCCAGCAGCAAAATAAGATGAGGCCTAGGGCAAACCTAGGGAGCGTGGGGGTGAATAACCAGATATATTTATCAAAAAGGCATTTATACTGTATTATAAAAGTGAAATAAATACCTTACATAAAATTTAGAAAATAAAGAGGAAAAATACTTATCATCCCACCTATCATGTTGGCATTTTCTTTCACTTTTCTCTCTCATTCTCTGTGCATACACACATATCTGAAACATAGTCACAACTATACTGTAAATACACTTCCTGGTTTTTTTTTTAAGATTTTATTTATTCATCTTTGGGGGGAGGAAGGGAGGGAGAAAGACAGGGAGAAAAACATAGATGTGAAGGAGATACATCGATTGGTTGCCTTCCTCACACCCCCAAATTGGGACCTGGCTCACAACCCAGGCATGTGCCCTCACTGGGAATCAAACTGGCGACCCCTTGGTTTACAGGCTGACGCTCAATCCACTGAGCTACACCAGGCAGGGCCTTACTGTGCTTTTTATATCATGTATTTTTCCATTATATAATCCTAATAGCCAACATTTTTAATAGGTGTTATACTTTACAATTCATATGTTATTAAATAGAATTTGGAAAATAAGAAAAATTTACTCCTATTTCTCTAACGTGACAGAAAAAGCAGATAACATTTTTGTTAATTCCGGTGTTAATGCATAGTTTTTTTCCCTACAAGGTTGTAATCATATACACATGTATATATCCTACCTTATGAATGTTTTCTTATGCTATTAATCTTTGTAAAGATTTTTAATTACTATATAATGTTTCTTACAGGATGCAGTACAGTTTTTTCAACTGTATTTTGGCATTTTGAGGTTGTTTCCGATTCCTTATTTATGCTTTTTTCAAAGCTTATTTCAAAGTTTTCCCCCTTCATTTGAATCATTTTGCTACAATGAAATTCCAGAAATAGAATTAGTAGGTCAAAGAAGTTTTCTTGTTTTTGTTTCTACAAAAGTTTTACAGCTCTTGCTAAGTACTTTACAAAAGTGTTAGTCAATTATATCGCTCCCTTGAATTTTTGTAGTTATGAGGCACCATGGAGAGCATTAGATTTTTTTTTTGAGTGGCATGGCGTACTTCTGACTTTCAAAATTCTTCTTCATGCATATATCTGAAAGGTTATTGTAATTTTTTTGTAGCTTACCTGCATTGGATATTATAATGATTAATGAGAACATAATATTGGAAACATTTGAATGTCTGATCTCTAAGTAAGGACAATATTATGGGTAAATATTTAATCATAGAAACTCTAAAACCAAAGTCTATGTACTCATGATAAAAGGTATCTTTGAAACATATTCAGAGCTCTCATCGGGGTTATCACAGAAAATTTGTTTATTATATAAAATAAGAATCTCAGCTAAATTTCTAGGTTTACCCTAAAGCTAGGTTTAATACATTCTATTCTACATACTCATAGGATATGAGTCTTTGACTCTACAGTTTAATAGAGCTCCTTGAACAGGAAGTGCTATCAAACTGTAATCAGGGCATAATGAGCAAACCAATCTTAAAATAACATAAGTCATTGCAAAAAAATGTCTAGACTATGCTTCAATTTAATCAGTCACAAACAGCATGTATTAAACAATGGAATAGAATAGAAAATATCAGTGCATTGCACATAGTACGGGAAAGCATTATTCTGTGAAACTTTTTTTCTCAGTTGTATGCCTGAAGCATGTGTGCTTTTACTGTTGGTTGCAGTAAAAAAACAGCTAAAAATAAGCATAGAAGGAAATTTATATCTTTAAATACTTCTGTAATAAAATAAGAAAGATCTAAAACCAGTGATCTCAGCATTCGCCTTAAACTAAATAAAAAAGAAGAGTAAATTAAACGTGGGGTATGTAGACCATAAAATGAATAATAATAGAAATCAATGAAATAAAAAGGTAGATGGAGCCTTGGCTTGTGTGGCTCAATTGGTTGGAGAGTCATCCCTTAGACAGAAGGATTGCAGGTTTGATTTCCAGCACATACCCAGGTTGTGGGTTCCATCCTGGTTGGGTTGTGTATGAGAAGGCAACCAATTGATGTTTCTCTCTAACATCAATGTTTCTTTCTCTACCCCTCTTCCTCTCTCTCCCTCTCTCTCTCTCTATCTCTCTGTGTGTGTGTCTCTCTCTCTTTCTTCCTTTCTCTAAAAGCAATGAAAAATGTCCTCAGGTGAGGATAAAAAAAAAGTAGATGGAGAAAAATGAATAAAACCAAAAACTGATTCTTTGAAAAGATCAATAAAATTGCTAAGCCTTTAACCATACTGACCAAGAGAAAAAAAAAAGACACAGATTACTAATATCAGGAATGAAACAGAGATTATCATTAGAGAAACTACATATATTAAAAGGATAACAAGGGACTACTTCTAACAAATCTATGCCCACAAATTGAACAACTTAGTTGAAGTAGACAAATTTATTGAAATGCAAATTACCAAAACTGATTCAAGAAGAAATAGAGTACCTAAATATAGCCCTAAATCAATTAAACAAATTTAATCCATAATTTAAAACTTTCTCCAATACAAACTTTGTACTCAGATAGCTATACTGGTGAATTTCTACCTCAGGAAGCAGTAACAGCAATTCTTCCAGGAAATAAAAAAGGAGGGGTCACTTTCCAACTAATTTTATGAGGCCATCATTACTCTGATACCAAAACCAGAAAATGACATTTCAAGAAAACTATAGACCAATATCCCTCATGAAAATAGATGCAAAAGTCCTTAACAAAATATTAGCAGATAGGATCTAGAAACATATAAAAAGGATAATACATAATGACCAAATGGAGTTTATTCCAGAAATGCAAGTGTGGTTTAACATGTAAATGTATCATATTAACAGAATAAAGGAGAAAGACCATATGATTATCTCAATACCTACCAAAAATGTTTTTTGACAAAATTATACATCCATTCATGGTAAAAACCAAAACCAAACAAAGAAAGAAACAAAAAAACAAAAAAACCCACTTCTAAGCAAACTAAGATTAGCAGAGCACTTTCTTTACCTGATAAAGGTCTTTAAAAAAAACCTATTACTGGGACTTCCAGCCAAGATGGAGGTGTAGGTAGATACACTTTGCTTCCTCACACAACCAAAAGAAGGACAACAACAAATCTAAAAACAAAAAACCATCAGGACTGACAGAAAATAGAACTGTATGGAAGTCAAATAACCAAGGAGTTAAAGAAGAGACATTCATACAGACTGGTAGGAGGGGCAGAGATGGGCAGCCAGGGTGGACAGGATGTGCAGCAAGGCAACGGACTAGGTGAGAGAAGCAGTGGGTGGCAGACTGGGTGGTCTCACATTCACATGCAGATAAGTCGGAAGAACAACTGGGGAGTGAGACAGACCGCACAACTCAGGGTTCCAGCATGGGATACTAAAGCTTCAAAATCTCTGGCTGTAGGCCTGGCTGGTGTAGCTCAGTGGATTGAGCGCGGGCTGGGAACCAGAGGGTCCCGGTTCGATTCCCAGTCAGGGCACATGCCTGAGTTGCGGGCCAGGTCCCTGTGAGGGCCATGTGAGGAGCAACCATACATTGTTGTTTCTCTCCCTCTCTGTCTCCCTCCCTTTCCCTCTCTCTAAAAATAAATAAATAAAATCTTAAAAAAAAAATCTCTGGCTGTAAAAACCTGTAGGGGTTGCGGCAATGGCAGAAACTCCCAGACTCACAGGAGAGTTCATTGGAGAGACCCACTGGGCCCTAGAATGAACACAAACCCATCCACCCAAGAATCAGCACCAGAAGGGCCCAATTTGCTTGTGGGTATCGGGGGAAGTGACTGAAAGCCAGTGAGAACTGAGCAAGTAGCATTGTTCCCTCTCTGACCCCCTCCCCATATACAGTGCCACAATGCAGTGATGTGAATTGCCCCACCCTGGCTAGTACCTAAGTTTCCGCCCCTTACAATGTAACACGTGCACCAAGACAAAGAAATATGACCCAAATGAAAGAACAGATCAAAGCTCCAGACAAAGAACTAAGGGATGAGGAGATAGCCAACCTATCAGAGGCAGAGTTCAAAAAACTGGTTATCAGGATGCTCACAGAAATGGTTGAGTATGGATGCAAAATAGAGGAAAAAGTGAAGGCTATGAAAAGTGAAATAAAGGAAAATATACAGGGAATCAACAGTAAAGGGAAGGAAATTGGGACTCAGTTTAACAATTTGGAACAAAAGGAAGAAATAAATATTCAACCAGAACAGAGTGAAGAAACAAGAATACAAAAAAATGAGGAGAGGCTTAGGAAACTATGGGAAAACTTTAAATGTTCCAACATCTGAATCATAGGGGTTCCAGAAGGAGAAGAGAAAGACCAAGAAATTGAAAACTTATTTGAACAAATAATGAAGGAAAACTTCCACACGCTGGCTAAGGAAATAGACTTCCAGGAAGTCCAGGAAGCTCAGAGCCCCAAAGAAATTGGACCCAAGAAGGAACACAGCAAGACACATCATAATTATGTTACCCAGGATTAAAGATAAGGAGACAATCCTAAAAGCAGAAAGAGAAAAGGAGACAGTTACCTACAAAGGAGTTCCCATAAGACTTTCAGCTGATTTCTCAAAAGAAACCTTGCAGGAAAGAAGGGGCTGGGAAGAAATATCCGAAGTCATGAAAGGCAAGAACCTACATCCAAGATTACTCTATCCAACAAAGCTATCATTTAGAATGGAAGGGCAGATAAAGTGCTTCCCAGATAAGGTCAAGTTAAAGAAGTTCATCATCACCAAGCCCTTATTATATGAAATGTTAATAGGACTTATCTAAGAAATAGAAGATCAAAACTATTAACAATAAAGTGACAACAAACTCACAACTATCAACAACTGAACCTAAAAAAGAAACAAAATAAAAACAAACTAAGGAAACAACTAGAATAGGAACAGAATCACAGAAATGGAGATCACATGGAGGGTTATCAGCAGGGAAGGGGCAGGGGGAAATGGGGGAAAAGTACAAGGAATAAGATGCTTACGTGGTAGGTACAAAATAGACAGGGGGAGGTTAAGAACAGTATAGGAAAAAAGCCAAAGAACTTATTTATATGTATGACCCATGGATGTGGACTAAGAGGGAGGAATGCGGGGGGCAGGGGGGTGCAGTGTGGAGGGGGACACAGGGGAGAAAAAAAATGGGACAACTGTAATAGTATAATCAATAAAATATGCTTCAAAAACCAAAGATCACAAAAGGAAAAAAAAGATTAATTGTACTACTTGAAAATTTGTGCCTCAAAATAGTAAAAAGGTGACCCACAGAATGGAAGAACATGTTTGCAGATCATACCTGGTAAAGGATTCACATCCAGGATGTTGAATATATAAAGAACTCCTGCAATCCAACAACCAAAAGCATCTTGGTTAAATAATGGGCAACATTCTTAAATAGACATTTCTCAATAGAAAATATACAAATGGCCAATAAACACATGAAAAGATTCTCAACATCATTAATCACTAGAGAAATGCAAATCAAAAGTATAATGAGATACCACATCGTACCCAATAGGATGTCTACTGTTGAAAATCAGAAAATAATAAGTTTGGCATGATATGTAGAAATTAAAACCCTGGTACACCATTGGTGGAAATGTAAAATGGTGCAGCTGCTGTGGAAAACAGTATGATGATTACTCAAAAAAATTAGAATTACCTTATCATCCAGCAATTTCACTTCTAGGGTATACATTCCAAAGAATTGAAAACAGAGGTGTTTTTTTGTTTTTGTTTTTTCTTCTTGAGAGAGAGCAACACCATCCATTTGTTTCCCACTAATTTATGGATTCATTGGTCGTTTCTTGTATGTGCCCTGACCAGGAATGAAACCTTGGCGTACCAGGGTGATGCCCTAACCACCTGAGCTGTCTGGCCAGGGCTGAAAACAGGGTCTTGAAGAGATGTTTGTATTCCATGTTTATGCACATTAATCACAATAGATACAGCCTGAGAACAAAAGTGTGCATTGGTGGATGAGTGTATAAGCAAAATGTGGAATATACATACAATGGAATGTTATTCAGCCTTAAAAAGGAAGGAAATTCTGACATATACTACAACATGGATGAAACTTGAGCACTTTATGCTAAATGAAATAAACCAGTCACACACACACACAAAACAAATATGAGGTACTTAAAGTAGTTAAAATTGTAGAGACAGAAAGTAGAATGGTGGTTGCCAGGCTCAGGGGAGGATGGAAGGAGGAGACATTGTTTAATGGTTAAAGAGTTTCAGTTTTGCAAGACAAAAGAATTCTGGAGATTAATGATGGTGGTGTTTGCAGAACAATATGAGTATACTTAATACCAGTGAACTGTAGATATAAAAATGAATGACATTGTAAATTTCACATATGTATTTTCCACATTTTTTAATTGGTAAAAAACCTATTACTAACATCACACTAATGCCCATGTGATTGAGATCAAAGAGAGGATATCTGTTCTCCCACCAACAGTGTACTAGGGTTCCGTTTTCTCCACAACCTTGTCAGCACTTCTTCATTGATTTGCTTATGATGACCATTCAGACTGGTATGAAGTGGTGTCTCATTGTGGTTTTAATTTGCATCTCTCTGATGGCTAGTGATGCTGAGCATCCTTTCATATGTCTCTGGGCCCTCTGTATGTCCTCCTTGGAGAAGTGTCTGTTCAGCTCCTTTGCCCATTTTTAATTGGATTGTTTGTCTTCCTGGAGTGGAGTCATAAGAGTTCTTTATATGTTTTGGAGATCAAATCCTTGTCCGAGGTATCACTGGCAAATATATTTTCCCATACAGTTGATTCCCTTTTCATTTTGCTGATGTTTTATTTAGCCGTGCAGAAGCTTTTTAATTTGATGTAGTTCTATTTGTTTACTCTTTCCTTTATATCCCTTGCTCTAGGGGACATATTAGTGAAAATATTGCTGCGTGGGATATCTGAGATTTTCCTGCCTATGTTTTCGTCTAGGACTTTTATGGTAAAACACCAATTCAAAAGAACCTATGCACCCCAGTGTTCATAGCAACATTACTTACAATAGCCAAGTGCTGGAAGCAACCTAAGTGCCCATCAGTAAATGAATGGATCAAAAAACTATGGTACATTTACACAATGGAATATTACACAGCAGAAAGAAAGAAGAAACTCTTACCCTTTACAACGGCATGGATGGAACTGGAGAGTATTATGCTAAGTGAAATAAGCCAGGTGGTAAAAGACAAATACTATTTGATCTCACCTATAAGTGGAACCTAATCAACAAAACAAACAAGCAAGCAAAATAGAACTGGAGAGATTTAAATAAAGAGCAAACTGACAGTGACCAGAGGGCCATGGCGAGGAACATAACGGGAGAAAGAAGGGGAAGGATCAAGTCAAGGAACTTGTATAAAGGACCCATGGACGAAGACAACCTGGGCGGCAGGGGAAGGATTGAATGTGGGAGAGGGGGTGACTGGAGCGGGGGAGAATAATGAGGGATGAAGGGAGACAACTGTAACCGAACAACAATAAAAGAAATTTTAAAAAAAGGAAGAAAGGATCTCTGTTTTCACTACTTCAAGTTTCTACTGTAGGTACTAGTGGAATAAGGCAAGAAGATAGAAAGTACATAGATTAGAAATTTTAAAAGCAAAATCCTATTTTTACATAACATGGTCATGCATGTCAAGTCCTAAGGAATCTACAGAAAGGTGCTAGAAGCCCGCAGTGAATTTCGCAGTCACAGGGTATATTGTCAATATGCAAAAATGCAAATATACCCAAAATACTGGAAATGAACAATCAGAAACAGAAATTTAAAAGACAATAACATTTACAGTAATGTCCAAAAACATGATAAATTTAGTAACATATGTACAAGATCTGTATATTGAAAACTTTACCAAATATTGCCAAGAAAAATTTTAAAAGATGTAAATAAATGGAAAATATACCATGGAAGGCTCAGTATTGTTAAGATACCAGTTTTTCCCAAATTGATCTATGAATTTATGGCAATTATAGTCAAAATCCAAGCAGAAATTAAGAAGGTGATTCCAACATTTGTATGGAAATGAAAAGAACTTAGATTAGCTCAAATGATTTAGAAAAGGAAGAATAAAGTTGGAGGGTTTTTATTATGCAATTTAAAAACTTTAAAAGCAACAGTAATCAAAAACAGTGTGGTATTAGTGTAAGTAGTCATGAGAACAATGAAACAGAATATTGAGCCCAGAAATAGGGCCACACATATAAGGTCATTTTTTTAGAGATTTAATTTATTTAGTTTTAGAGAGAAAGGAAAGGAGGGAGAAAGAGAGGGAGAGAAACATCAGTGTGTGGTTGCCTCTTGTGTGCCCCCTACTGGGGACCTGGCCCACAACCCAGGCATGTGCCATGACTGGGAATTGAACCTGTAATCTTTTGGTTTGCAGGCCTGTGCTCAATCCACTGAGCCACATCAGCTGGGGCTTAAGGCCATTTTTTATTTTGACTAAGTGCCAAGGTAAGCTCAATGGGGGAAACTGCCTTTTTAATAAATGGTTGTAGAAGAGCTAGCTATCCATATGGAAAAGAATGAAGCCATTCCTTGCCTTTACCGTACAAAAAATTAACTCAAAATGAATCATAGCTCTAATTGTTGTGGGTCAGTGGGTTGGGTGTTTTTCCATAAACCAAAAGGTCTTTGGTTCGATTCCCAGTCAGGGCACATGCCTGTGTTGTGGGCCAGGTTCCCAGCTGGTGGTATGTAAGAGGCAACCAATTGATGTTTCTCTCTCTCTCTTTCTCCTTTTCCCTCTGTCTAAAAGTCAATAAATAAAATCTTAAAAGAAAAAGAAGCAACCAATGAGTGTGTAAATAAGTGAAATGACAAATTGATATCTGTCTGTCTCCCTGTCTTTTCTCTCTCTCTCAAATCAGTAAACATATCCCTGAGTGAGGATTAAAAAAAAGTTCAATATTCACTTACCATACCAACTCCTAGATATTTATGCACCAATAAAGTGTTTTTTTAATGAAAAGAAAGACTGGCAATGCAAGTGTTACAGGTTGGGAAGCAACCAGAACTATAAAATACACAACCACTTTAGAAGATAGTTTGTTGACTTCTTATACAGTTATCACCCCACATTCCACTCCTCGGGATTTATTCCAGGAGTAATGAAAGCATACGTTTATACAAACACTTAGACACAAATGCTCATGAGGGCCTTATTCTTTGTTTAAATTTTATTTTTCAATTACAGTTTACATTCAATATTATTTTGTATTAGTTCAAGGTATACAGCATAGTGGTTAGAGAGTCATATGCTTACCTAGCAAGGGAGATACTCTGACCACAATGGCTGTATTCTTAATGGTCCTAAACTGAAACCTAAATGTCCAGCAACAGGCGAATGGGTAAATAAATAGTGGTGTACCCATACAGTCTACTAGTACTCAGCGATGAAAAGAAACAAACTAGGATGCACACAACATGGTTAACTCAAAACATTTTGCTGAGCAAAATAAGCCAGATATAAAAGAGCCCATGGTTCATGATTTTATTATATGAAACTCTAGAGAAAACAAAACTCATCTATGGTGATAGAAGGCAAATTAGTGGCTGCTTGGGGTCAGGGACAGGAGTTGGAGAGCCACCGCAAAGGGCCACAAGGGAATTTTTTCAGGTGATATGAATGTTCCATACCTTGATCGTTGCAGTAGTTCCACCGATATATACACTCATCAAAACTCACCGAACTGTACATGCATTTGGTTCTGCATAAACTATGCCTCAATAAAGTTTATTTTAAAAGTATTTGGAAGTCACTGTTCTAGTGGGTATAGGGGAAATATCATTAGAATTACAGCATTTTACTAAATAATATCAATGCAGACCTGGCTGGTGTAGCTCAGTGGATTGAGCGTGGGCTGCGAACCAAATAGTCGCCAGTTCGATTCCCAGTCAGGGCACATGCTTGGGTTGCAGGCCAGGTCCCCAGTGGGGGCCACGTGAGAGGCCACCACACATTGATGTTTCTCTCCCTCTCTTTCCCCCTCCCTTCCCTTCTGTCTAAAAATAAATAAATAAAATCTTTAAAAAATAATAATATCAACGAAGAGAAGCAGCAAATATATGTTGCTAATATAGTCAGGTAAAATTTGAACAGAATTTAAAAAGAAACAGTAATACATGTACATAGTTATAAAATAAATAGTACGGAAGGGCTTATAATGAAAATAAATACCCTTCTACCCCATTTTTTCCCCAACCTCAATAATTTTCCCCAGAGGCATCCACTTTTAATATTTTAATCCCCACCCCCCTCTTTTTCCTCAATGAACTAGAGTGTAAACTGTTAGATATGAAACAGTGGGTGAAAGGCATTTAATTGGGATATAAACCAGAAGGGCCAGTAATTTAAGCCTAAGGCTGCTGATCTCTCCACAGCTTCTCTGATTTGTATGAGACACTTCCACATTCTGGAGTTCTCCAATTCCCCAAAGTACATTCTTGTTTATAACTTGAAAGCCACCTGACTGCTAAACCCTGAATGTTTTAAATAAAAATCTTTGTAATGGAAACAAATTCTAATGAAAACATTCCTCCGGAAGAGCCAAAACGGCAAGTTCCAGGAATGAGGGAAAGCAGGGAAAGAAGTTCTGTTCCTTATTGTGTAACTTGTTGGGATGCCATCCATAGTCTGCTTTTCGAGAAGCCATTGAAATAGAAAAATCTTGGTAGAGGAAAGAAAACCCTTCCTCTGCTCTTCCTTCGGAGAAGGCGATCCTAAAAGAAGTAAATGCAAATGAAACTATTACATGTATGAGCAGCACATGCTCCTACTTGCCTCTAAAATAGAGAACGCTGAACTGCGGCTTTCAAGCTGCCTTACTGCAGGGTCTTACAGGTAGGCGTCGTTGATGCATTCACTGACCGTTTTCAAGTGCCTTTTTGGAGGCAGGTGCGGGCTGGACTGGCTTAAGGAATCAGAGATAAAAAAACACAATCTTTCTTCACAAAAAACTCAAGAGTCTAGTGGGAGACGTACAAAAAGTTAAAATCGAGCCCTGACCGGTGTAACTCAGTTGGTTGGGCATCTGACAAAGTGAAAGTTTGCTGGTTGGATTACCCACCATGCCTGGGTTGTGGGCTCGTCCCTGGTCAGGGCGCATAGGAGAGACAACTGGTTGATGTTTCTCTCTCACATCAATGTTTCTCTCCCTCTGTTTCCTCTTCCCTTCCCCAAACTCTAAAAATAAATAAAGTCTCAAAATATTACAATAGAAACAATAGTTATGTTCAAGGTATACCAGTGCATTGGTTGGGGGGTGGGGCGGGTAGGGACGGGGAAGGCAGCGTGGCCTTGGAGAAGACACAGCACTTGGTCTGTAACTGAGATGTGTTAGGCTCAATCCACTGAGCTATACCAGCCAGGTCTGCATTGATATTATTTAGTAAAATGCTGTAATTCTAATGATATTTCCCCTATACCCACTAGACCAGTGACTTCCAAATACTCTTAAAATAAACTTTATTGAGGCATAGTTTATGCAGGCTTCTTAGGAGGTAGGGTAAAGGTGCATTTAGGGTAAGAGAACCATAAGGAATATGTTATTGCAAGAAAAGAAAACATAGCACGTGATGGTGAGAGGTAAGGCTGGAAAATAGGGTCCATGTGCCTGTTATGGTTTTTTGGTCATAAGCAAAAGAACTGACTTGGCTAATGTAAACAAAAAGAGAATTTATTGGAAAGATGAGTAGCTCACAGAAATGACGGGAAAGCTGGAGAACTAGGCTTGGAAATAGGATCAAGGGCAGCTGCAGAACTCTGGGCAGCAGGAGCTGCTCAACTGTCTGTCAGAGTGAGTGATCACCAGTACATTTTTTCATCCCTGCGTAACTTGACTCAGGATTCGAAATCCTGAGAAAGTGTAATTGACCTTATATCATGGACCTACCATCTAGGGCATTCTGATTAATTGTCCTACCAACCCTGCCCTGAATGGGGAAAAAGTAATTCCCAAAAGAAATCTAAGCGCACCACCAAAGGAAGGGGGAATTGAGGATATGCCTTGTGTATTTAGGTATTATCCTATAGACTATAGAAAACCATTGAAGAATTATGAATAAAAGAACTAAGATGATCAAAAATGTAGATTTTAGAACATCCTGGTTTTAAATTGGAGGAAGGGTGGAAATGGCAGCAAGAATAGTATGAAGTAGGCTTGAATAAAAATTCTTGCTTTGATTCAAGTGGGAGATGATGAATGCTTGAATTTGACAGGGATACAAAAATCAATAGGATAGAGAGGAATACACATATGAAAGTTATTTAATCTACCATGTACTATAATCTCTCTCTCTCTCTCTTACATTTATTTAGTCTTAGGTCTACAAGGAGCTGTATACTTAATGTTTACCACTGGTTCTTATGCCAATGACCCTCTAGTCATTTTGATCATCTGAAACTCTTCCTCTAGTAGATTCATTAGCAAGGGCTCATAGGAGGAATATTCACTGAGTTCTTTCATGATGTAAAAATTTATCCGTGCCCTTTACAGTTAAAGATCAGTTTTGCTAGCTATAAAATCCTTCATTCATATTTTCTTGCCTCAAGTGTCTTAAATATGTTATTTCATTTCCTTTTGGCACAAAATGTTGCTATTGAACCTAAATATACTAATCTAATTTTATTTCTAATTTTATGTCATATGATCTTGTCTATATTTTTAAAATATTTTTTATTTTTCTTTAAAGCCATATAATTTTACTGGATGATATCTTGGTGTTGATCATTCTGTTTTACTATTTTAAGATGCCTGATGTGCTTTTTCAATATTAGTTTTAGGCTTGTTTGGTTTTTTGTTCATTTTAGAGAGATAGGGGAAGGGAGAGAGAGAGAAACATCAATTTATTGTTCCACTTACTTATGCATTCATCGGTTGGTTCTTGTGTGTGCCCTGACTGAGGACTGAATCCACAACTTTGGTTGGGACAGTGGTCTAACCAACTGAGCTACCTGACTAGGGCCGCTTGTTTGTTTTTTAAATTTTAGGAAAGCTTCCTTGAATTATATGTTTAGTATTTGTTTTCTTCTTTGTTTTTATTCTTTAAGGACTTCTATTACCCATGTGTTAAATTTTCTTTGCCTGTCTTCAATATTTGCAACTTTCTCTCAAATTCTTTAGTTTTCTTTATTTCTCTTTTATTCATAGAATGCTCTTCACTTTCATTTTCTTTTTCTTAATATATCACTTGTTTTTATTTGCTCTTGCGTTCATTCTAGTTTAGTTTTTATTTTTAAAATGGTTTTTAAAATTTTGTATTTCTATTTCTTTTTGGGGGTTCTGTCACCTAATTTCTGAATATTTCTAATTCTGACTTATGTTCTTTCAGATCCTGAATAATATTCTTGATGCTTTTTAGCATTCTGTACAATAGTACATTAACATGTTAATTTTTTTTAATACTTCTTTTAGGCATGATTTCACTGTGATGTTATTCTGCTCTTTATTCTCTCTTTTTTTCTTGTGAGCTTGTCTGGCATCTGAGTAGCACACTTTTCTGTTGCCCATATTTATGTGAAATTAGTTTTCCCAAAATTTTGGAAGGAGGTTTGGTTTGATTGTCTCTTTTGAAACTTCGCAGAGCTCCCTCTTTTGTTGTTTTGATATAGTGTTAAAACAATGATGTTTTGATTTCTGAGATTTCCTGGTTCTATTTTCCTGCCCCACTTTCATCTGGACTTTGTCTTTCCATTTTCCTTGTTTTCCCTACCCTGCTCTGTTTTGGTTCCATTTCCAGCAGTTTCTTCCCAGTGTGGGACCCTGTTGTGGCAGCCACGGTTGGTTATTTTCTAGAGTGTAGGATCTAAACTGCTCCAGACCATGTAGACCTTCATACTGTGAGATCCATATTCTCATGTGCTATTAGGGTTTTGCACTTAACACTTTCTAGTAAACACCTATTGGCTATTTTAGGTTTTTGTTTTTAGGGCTGTCAAATGCCTCATTGTTGCCCTTTGCTTTTTTTTTTTTTCCCGATACATGGATAACATGTATGTTATCTCTTGGTGGTTTGTGCACCCACTCCCCACCACCTGCTTGTAATTTCAGGTTTATGGGATACTTGGACACCTAGTCTTGTTGTAAATATTGTTCAAAGGTTTTGGGTTTTGCAATCTAATGATTGTGTTTTTGTGGAGGAATTTGGAAAGATCTAAAAACTATGCCACCATAACGATGGCTACCATCTTCCCAGAATCTTGGTACATACTTTTATTTTCACTGAAAGGGCTAATACCATGGCTTGTTCTGAGGGAAGTCAGCTGCCATGTCAGGAGGACACTCAGGAAGCCCTGTGGAGAGGTCAACCTGGCAAAGCACGGAGGACTCCAGCCAACGTCCTTTGATGAACGATGTCCTGCCAGCAACCACATGAGTGAGTCTGGAAGTGCACCCTTCCCAGTCAAGCCTGCAGGGCCCGGCTCCACTGAAACCTCAAGAGAGACTCTGAACCAGAGCTACCCAGCTAAATAGATCCTGAATTCCTGGTTCTCGGAAACTGTGAGATAATTGTTTGCTGCTTTAAGTGTTAAGTTTTGGGGGTAATTTGTTACCGAGTTATAGAGAACAAATTACATTTATGAGCAGATGATTCTACTTTGTAGACCTAGATGTTTTGCTGAGTGCAATGATGTTTTTCAACATTTTATTATAGAAAATTTCAAACATGCAGCAAAGTCACAAGATTTTACAGTGAATACCCATATATCCACTACCTGGATTCAATCAAATTTTTTCTGTGGCTTGTAATGGCATCATGTAGAACTTGTAGGAAAACATTTCATTTGAAACACTTCAAAATATTTACCAAATTACGGACTCCAAGATCGTCACTTTTCAAGGCAAACTGTTCCCCTTTTCAGACAGTTCTGCTTATTTAAATATTCTTCCTTATTTTGAGTTTAAATTTGTTTTACTTAATTTTTCATCTATTAATCCTCCCATGGTGCCGTGGTAAATAAATTCATTCCCTTTCCCAAATGATAGCCATTTGACTATTTGGAAACAAGTGTTATGACTTCTCTGACTTCCCCTTTCTCTGTAGTTCCTTCATTTTTGGCTCTTCCCCTCTTCTCCAGCTCCTGCTGTTTTTCAGCTCATTCCAGCTAATGGGAAGCATTGGTAGAGGATTAGAGGGCAGGAAAAGCCAGGATCTTCACACAGCACCCCCATTTCTGCCTTGCGTGGAATCTGCTCCACCGCTCCGTCGTCCAGTCTGACGGTCCTGCCACGGTTTCAGCCTCGACGGGGTGACCCTGGCCCCAGTCATACTACTTCCTCGCTTTGTTCCTGCGGCCTAGGTGTCACAGAGTGTTCCTCCTGTCGGTAATCTCTGGACGGCCTCACCATCCACTGTTGGCTTCTCAACACCCCCATCAGCTGTGGAATTAATTTCCCGCATTAAATTCCCTCTGTTTCAAATACTAAAAGTGCCTTCTGTTTTCCTGGTTAGATCCTGAATGATAGAGGGGCATCCCACACAAGTTTTGAGGAAGAGACGTCGTAAGAGGATACCTGTGGTGTTTACTACCATCATCTGTGATCTCTCCCAGAGACAGGAAATTATATTGCGTGTATATGTTGTCTTATCTGTGACCTGCCACCCAGGTAACACCTGGAGGCATAAGGGAAACCCTGTTTTCAGAGAAGCAGTGGGAATTAGATGATGAAAATTTACAATCATGATATTTTGGAAAATGACTTACTAGTGAGTTGTAACTATAGGACATGAAGTGGTCTTTAGAATATCTTGTAAATGAGATTTAGAATAAATTTGATAACCAGGAATTAGGGTATTAAAATCAGGGAGGTGATCAAAAAGCTGAATGTCCACTGAAAAGCTTCCTCCAGTAAGAAAAGAAAAAGGCACAGTCATGACGCAGTGTAAACACTGGCAGTGGTATGTGACTCATTGCTGATGTTTAAAACACAACAGGAAGATCAAAGCGTCACTCAGCAGTAATGGTTCTCATTCTACAACATAGGTTAAAAGTTCTGTTTGTTGTAATGTTTCTAAAATATCAAGTGTGTCATTATTATTTTCATTCATCTCCATCTATGCTGCAGGCGCTGAATAAATAATAAGAATTAGAGAATGAGGAATAAATGCATGAATTTCAAAAATGTGTCTGGAAATCACCATAATGCAACTATGATCTTAACATTAAATAAAATAGTGGAATAAATATTTAAAAAGAAAAAATGCATAAGCCTCTAAAGGATGAAGGAATTCTGACTAATCAACAGCAGTGATGAATTATAAATAGCGGACCTTGCCAGATTGATGTGAGTGGTTTTCTGGGGGGTTTTTGGATTATGAATTCCAGGAACAAGAGAAGAAAAGTGTTAGATATTCTAAGGCATTTTGATCTAGCATCTTGTGAAATCTCAATTACGAAATTAAATTATAGTGACTTCCAGGTGAGAGTGGTAACTGGAAACTTTCAAGGAAGATTTAGAGGAACAAATGAGCAATGACAGGAAATTTTTAAAAAACTTTTCAATTGTGAAATATACATAGACATTTAGATAATGAAAATGCACTGTTTAAAGAAAAATCTAAAGGGAACACTCAATTCAACATCTAGAACATTGCCGGTACCATAGACTCTTACCTTGTTGTACCCATTACCCCTCCACCTCTCCCACTCCTAGAGATGGCCATTACCCTGACTTCTAAGGCAATCGCATCCTTGCTTCTTTTTTTTTTTTTTTTTAACAATGTCACCATTCACCTATGAATTCCCCAAAGGGAAAATAGCTTTGCCTGTTTTGAACTTTGTTTAGATGAGCTCATACTGTATATATTATTTTGTATCTGGCTTTTAAATTCAATATTATTTTGTTATCACATGTTGTGTGTGTTAATGCCATGCTCATTTTCATTGCTGTATGGTGCTCCATCTTTGGTATATGAAAGGTTACAGTCAGTGCCACTTGCTCTCTGACACCATATGCCGAGCAGGCCACTGACCTTGTTAAACATAAATATAAACATTTACTCTTCTGAGCTTATGTCCCCAGAACCGGAAATTACCAGAAAGCAAGAACAGAATGTGACTAACCACTTCCTATAGCCAGGGGCAGAGGATAACATTAGAACAAACTGCAGCCTGGTGTTACAGCGCCCCCAACAGTCCAGGGGCCTCACAACAGCCCCACCCATTTTTAATCTGGTTATGATCCAATAAAAGCTCAAAGCCCTCACCCCTCAGTGCTGGTGTATCTCTCCACACCAAGCCCCTCTCCTCCTTGGGGAGTGAATAAAAACTTTATTCTCTACACTTTCTTCTGAGTTCTTTCACAGCCTGTGTCACCCACCACCCTGAGAGTATACACCACGATTTATCTACTCTATGTTGTGTGTTAGCTTTGCTGCAGTAAACAATCTTTCAGCCTCACTGGCTTCAATAAAAAACATTTGCTTTTTGCTCTTTTTTTAAAGAAGATTTTATTGATATATTTTTAGAGAGAGGGGAAGTGGGGAAGAAAGAGAAGGAGAGGAAGACCAGTGTGAGAGAGAAACATTGATCAGTTGCCTCTCGTACGCACCCCTACTGGGCTCTGAACCCACAACCTAAGCATGTGCCCGACGAGGAATTGAACCAGCAACCTTTCACTTTGCAGGATGACACCCAGCCAACCGAGCCGCATCAGTAAATTGATACTTGTAAATTGTACCAATTTAGGTTCCTTTCCATGTGTTTTGTCATTTCAGGACACAGAGTAAAGAAGCAAACTCCGTCTGGGACATGCGTTTTTGTGACAGAGGTAAAAGCGATAGCTCTGCCAGAAACCCATTAAGACTATTATGAATATTTTATATCTATTATGTCTGCTCTGCTTATATTGGCCAAAGCATGTCTCATGACCAAAAATCAATTAGGTGGTGTGTATACTCCTCCCACAGGAGGCTTGGCAAGTCACATGGTGGGGAGTGATACACAGTGCTTTTCGTGGGCGAGGTGGTGCAGTTAGCCACCACTGTCAAGGTTCTCGTGTTTGGTTATCACAAAGTGTTACTATGAGTTTATTGTGCATATATCCTGATGTAAATGGGTATGAATTTTTCCAGGAGTTGAATTGCTTGTTATGTGTGTTTTCAACTTTATTAGACTATGTCAAATTGTTTTGCAAAATGGTTTCACTGATTTATACACCAACAATGTATGAGTTCCAAATGTGCCACATTCTCACTGACTCTAGGCACATCGTCTTTTTAAGTTTTAGGTGAAATAACTTGCTGAGTAAGTGGTTGTAGCTTGGTGTGGTTTTTATTTGCATTTCCCCAGGTACTAATGAGATTAAATGCTCTTTCATACGTTAATTGGCTAGGAATTTTTAAGTGCTTGTTCAAATCTTTTGTCCATTTTTCTGTTGAGCATGTGTCTTTTACTTAATGAGTTTGTAAAGTCTTTGCCAGACGTGGTATTGCAAATATCCTCTCCTGCTCTTTTGCTTCCTTTTTTACTTGTAATGGTATCTTTGATAAATAGAAGGTTTTAATGATTCCAGTATATCACTGCTTTCTTTCATAGTTTGTGTTTTCTTAAGAACTCTTTTTTTTTTTTAACTCAAAGCATTTGAAGGTATTTCTTTTGTTGTGTTCTTTTTATTTTGCCACTCACATTTAGGTCTATAATTTACCTGGGATTGACTTTTAAATATAGTATGAGGTGCCCTGGCTGGTGTAGCTCAGTGGATTGAGCGCAGTCTGGGAACCAAGCGGTCCCGGTTCGATTCCCCGTCAGGGCACATGCCTGGGTTGCGGGCCAGGTCCCCGTGAGGGCCGTGTGAGAGGCAACCATACATTGCTGTTTCTCTCCTTCTCTTTCTCCCTCCCTTCCTCTCTCTCTAAAAATAAATAAAAATAAAATAAAAAATAAATAAATAAATATAGTATGAGGTATGGATCCAACTTGACCAGTTTCTGTATACAGATACTTAATTGTTTGGCATCATTTATTGGAAAACTGCAGTGCTCCTGCTCATAGACATGCAGTGTTGCTACCTGCTGTGCTTCCAGAGCCAATGTCTGCTGCTGGGTTCCCCTGTTCATTGGGCTTTTGTCTATCTTATGTCAATAACACACTGTCTTAATTATTGTAGCTTTATAATAGATCTTGAGATACAAAAAAACAACTCATTCTTCCTCTTCAAAAGTATCTTGGCTCTTCTTGGCCTTTTGTATATCCATAAAAATGTTAAGTGTGTAGATTCCACACAACTTTTGAAGTGTTGATTGATATTGTAGTGAATCTACAAATTACTTTGGGAAAATTAACATTGTTACTGAATTGTGAATTCTAAACCATGAATTTGACATACCTCTCTATTTATTTAGGTTTTCTTTAACACCTCTCTGTGAAGTTTTATACTATCTCCTATAGAGGTCTTACACATCTTTCTACAGAGAAGATTGTGGCACATAGAAGGTAGTCCATAAATGGTTGCTTAATAAGTGAATAGGCAAATCCATAGAGACAAAAAGTGTCCAGATCAGTGATTGCCAGGCTGGGGGCGGGAAGAAGAGGAGTGACTACTATGGACACAGGATTTCTTTGGGGCGAGGGATGGAAATGTTCAAGATTTGGATAAAGATGATGGCTGCACAACCTCGTGAATGTACTAAAAATCACTCAACTGTACACTATAAAAGGGTAAATTTTATAAGTGAATTATAGCTCAAATTTTTGTTTTTAACAAAATAGGTTATTATTAATGCCACCCTCTAAGCACAGATAAACAGTCCTTAGGTAGACTAGAACTTTGTGAGTACAACTCATTATGTAACCCACATGCCAAGCTGGTGAATAACCATGTCATTTCCTCGATAGTCAAGGCCTTGTGGGTGAGGGCTTGAGATGATACACACCTCTTCCCCCTTTTCAGTAAGGCTTTAATTTTAGAATAGTTTAGGCTCACAGAAAAATTGAGCAAACAGTACAGAGATTTCCCGTATACTCCCTGCTCCCATGCATGCACAGCCTCCCCCATAATCCACATTCCCCTAGCAGAGTGAATCACTGGCTACAGTTAATGAACGTACACTGGCACTTCATAATCACCCTAAGTCCATGGTTTACACAGGTTTCACTCAAGGTGTTGCACATTCTATGGGTTAGGTCAAATGTTTAGTGACATGTATCCATCATGATGGCGTGATATGGAATATTTTAAATGCCCTACAAATTGTCTATGCTCCACTTATTCATCTCTCTTCTCCCCACCCCCTGCCTCCGCCCAGACCTAACCCCTGCCAGCCCCTGGAATTCTTACTCTCTCCGTAGTTTGCCTTCTCCAGATTGTCATGTAGCTGGACTCATACAGTATGTAGCCTTTTCAGATTGGCTGCTGTCACTTAGTAATATACATTTAGAGTCTCTCTATCTTTTCTTTCTTTCTTTTTTCTTTTTTTTACTTTTATTAGTATTTATTTTATGCTGAATTTCCTCCCAGACCATAAGTTTTCGTTTCTTCGGTCTCTTTTGGGACATCTTACTCTTCTGTGCAACCCCCTCTTCTGGCTCAGGAACAACCTGCTCTTTGTCAGGAAGGTCATCTCAGTGTGGCAGGGAGAGCTCCCGTGTGGCTCATCTGCCCAGGAGCTCTGTGAGGTCTACGCTGCATCCTGGGAGCTTCGTTCACCTGGGTGTGCTCAAGAACCAGAGAATCCACATCTGCACCCTTAAGTTCAGCATTATTCTCTGCACTTTTAAGCACATGCAAAAAAAACTCAGCATTCTTTTTGGGCCACCAACCCTGTGTCCACCCCCACTCTTTCGCCTGGCCATGCCTACCAACTCCACCATTGTAACGACGGAATGGCTTCTGTAAAGTGACATTCTTCAGATACTTGGCCATTTTGGATATGCATACCCTTGATGGCCTGGGCAGTTTCATGAGTGTTCTTACAGTGAACATGAAGATTTGAACCTCTTGATTTGCATGATTTTGTGGGGTTTTCTGGGTCAAGTGAATAGCGAACCATTTTCAGAGGTCACCTCTGGCTGCTTTCAGGAAGAGCTCCTCCGTGTTTTTTCATGACTTAATAGCTCACTTTTTAATTATATTTTATTGATAATGCTATTACAGTTGTCCCAATATTTCCCTCTTTGCTCACCATCACCTAGCACCCCCCCCCCACATTCCCTCCGGTAATCCCCTCCACCTTTGTTCAAATCCATGGGTTGTGCATGTAAGTTCTTTGGCAACTCCATTTCCTATACTGTTCTTAACGTCCCCCTGCATATTCTGTACCTACAAATTGGTACTTCTTAATTCTTTCAACTTTTCCCCATTCCCCCAAAGCCCCCACCACCTGGCAACCATCCAAATGTTCTCTATATCTTTGATCCTGTTTCTGTTCTGCTTGTTTGCTTAGTTTGTTTTTTAGAGTCAAGTTGATAGTTACGTATTTATTGCCATTTTAATGTTCATAGTACTGATCTTCTTTTTCTTAAAAAGTACCTTTAACATTTCATATAATATTGGTGTGGTGATGACAAACTCCTTTAGCTTTACCTTGTCTGGGAAGCACTTTATCTACCCTTTGATTCTAAATTATAGCTTTGCTGGATAGAGTAATCTAGGTTGTAGGTCCCTGCTTTTCCTCACTTTGAGTACTTCTTGCCAGTCCCTTCTTAGCCTGCAAAGTTTCTTTGAGAAATCAGCTGACAGTCTTATGGGAACTCCTGTGTAGGTAACTCTCTGCTTTCCTCTTGCTGCTTTTAAGACTGTCTCTTTATCTTTAACCTTTGGCAACTTAATTATGATGTGTTTTGGTGTGAGCCTTATTGTGTTCATCTTGTTTGGGATTCTCTGTGCTTCTTATACTTGTAATTTCTTTCACAAATTAGGGAAGTTTTCTTTCATTATCTTTTCAAATAGGTTTCCAAATTCTTGCTCTTTTTCTTCTCAATTTTGTACCCTTATGCTTCAAATGTTGGAACGATTGAAGTTGTCCCAGAGGCTCCTTACCCTGTCCTTGTTTTTTGGATTCTCTTTCTTCTTGCTCTTCTAATTGGATGTTTTTTGCTTCCTTAATGCTCCCAATCACTGATTTGATTCTTGGCTTCATCTACTCCACTGTTGATACCCTGTAAATTGTTCTTTATTTCAATTAGTGTATCTTTCATTTCTGATTTGATCATTTTTATATTGTTGAAGTACCCACTAAGTTTCTTTTTTTAAATTACTTCATTGTTGTTCAATTACAGTTGTCTGCATCCTCTCCCCTCCCCTCCCCCCACCCCCTCCAAACCCACCTCCCTCCCCTGCTTCCACCCTCCTCCTTGGTTTTGTCCATGTGTCCTTTATA